>JAMPIV010001851.1:0-123926 GCA_024509875.1 Oreohelix idahoensis | reverse complement strand
TGAGTTGAAGATATCTTAGTTTTGGTTTGGGTTGTTGGAGACCGTGATTTCTCTTGATCTCCATTTTTTATTATATTGTCCCAATCTCATGGAAAGCACCTCATGATTTTTGTATTCCTGTTTGATATCACAGGTCTGTCCCTCCAACTTTGTCTATATTGCTGCCAAGATATAGTGTAAGTATTATACATCAGTTATTGGTGTTTCTTTCAAGTCAACCCAGTTATCAGTACACTCATCTCTTAGAATCCTAGCCGCCGACCAGTCCAAAGCATTCAGTGGCCAGGATACGGTGGGTTACGCCTCGTGGCGTCTTGTTAGATGGCACGGCGAACAAATTGATTTCCACTTATGCTCATCGTTCTGGGGGCCGGCCAAGGCCCCTCGTACATTATGCCCCAACGTCTGGTTCATATCTTTGCTATCTCCGGCCTCCTCAAGTTCCCTCCGCCAAGTAGGAGTTAGGGATTGTCGGCCTCGGGAGGGTCTTTCGTATTTCCCTTCAGGGTCCTATAGCATAGCTGAGGGTCTTGTGATGGCATCAGGGGTATTCGTAGGCTGTGAGAGCATGTGGCCGGAACCCAGCTGCAGCGTCTGCCAGCTATGATGGTGTGCATGTCCCCTTGCTGGCTTCTCCGAGTAAGCAGAATCTTGGTTGGTTGATGGTATTATACGGGGGGGCAAAAAGATTGCGTGGAGAATATTTGACTTATTCATGTTGTAGTGAAAAGATGCCAGAGATTTCGACATTACCATCTCTGTAACTCTCGCCCGGGCCATAGAGAAAGGCACAGAAAGCACACAGCTCTGATATATACCTAATTTTGTGCTTTGTGCTGTACAGAGAGGACTTCCTAGATGTTGTTTAGACTGAAAAAGGGCTTTTCTTACTTTTTTTCATTCTGTTGTTTTATGTCTCTGGCAATGCTCCGCCGACTGGTGTTACTATGCGATCCTAGATAAGTGAAGGGCATCTTCTGGTTCCAGTTGCTGAGGTCCTTACGATATGGGCACAGGGTTGCTTCCCATAGAGCGGTCAGTGAGCCCTGTCTTCTTGAGTCTTGAAGTAACAAGCCCACGGCTGCGGCTATACATTATTAAAGCCTAAATCCGTTTTATCCTGGATGTGTTGGTGATGTGAATGTGTCTAAGCAGTGCAATGGTTCATCTGCATAATCCAGATCTTCCAATGTAGAAAAAGTTAGTCCATCTGAGAATTCCTCGTTGGCATTGCCCCTGTTGGTCTGGTGGCGCAACACCCCGGGTGGGGGGAGACTATGACTGTTAAGAAATACGGAGTGGGTTTCTTCAAGTTCAAACCCAGGTTTTATGAGGTAGGTTAGCATTGACGAGAGAATAACAACGGTAAAAATACCTCGCAGGAAGATAACATGTAAGGGATAAGAGGAACATAATGCGACTGCTGATGGGAAGAGACATGATAGCGCCCAGACCGCTGGTCATCACCCTCCATAAAAAATTGACTTAGCGAGAGACAGGAGGGAACTGCGGATAGAAAAGGAAAAAATATGACTGAATGGTTGTGCGTGAGGACTAGAAATGCTAAGGAGACGCAATAGAGGGGGGGTAAAGGCGAGTAAAAGTCACGTTTCCCAAGGATTGGACATAAAGTAAGGAATCTCGCGCAGACAAGGGACTTGGATATTTTTAAGGGCGGCCCACAGTCATTTATTGGAGTCGCGTCTTTTGCGATACCAGCCGTTGATTTAAATCAGCGCCAGAACGCAGATGTTTGTGAATATTCGCAAAAAATTAAAAAGTAACTTTTTCGTAATATTAATGTTAGGAATATAAAAATTAGCTGGCCGGATGGCCCATTCTGAGCAGTGAACTAATATGTTCTTAATGTTTACAACAGACGGATATAGATAATATTGAAGATAATGACAAAAGACAGTGTTAGTTTCGACCAGATCAGCTTGACAGATCTGTATGAAATCTAAAGTGTCGCTATTTTGCACAAAAAAAACACGACCCTGACGACGCAGGTGTTCAAATCTATGGGTACTTAGTATGGAAGAGAAGGGGTATTTTGGGTGGGGGGGGGGGGGGGGGGCTGCATGTCCTAAAAATAACGCTCTTAACGTGGACAAAATTTTGTAGGGGTGACTATGAAGAAAGGATTGGTTCAAAAATCAAGTACATTTTTTGTAGAAAAGACCAAGTAGTAGAGACGGACAGACGTACTAGACAGAGGAACCATCCATGAGCGAGTTGACTGAAGCATGACGACTGAAATGACTTTAGAGGTAAGGGAAATGACGATTGAATTTGAAAAAACCTAGGGCATGATTGTGGCCACAGACAATCATTTTATCGGCGCTCAGACGCGACGCAAGTGGGCCATTCTCCTCAATAGTTGTTATCGATGAATAGACACAGTATTTTTTATTAAAAGTGTGGTGATTTCCAAATGAAAGAAAGGTGAAATAAGTTCAGGGACGCGCCATACTATAAAGCCAGCAGCTCAGCTGAGTTTTGCTAGCATTTCTGTGGTTCTTTATTTCATAATCTGGTAAGATTGAAATTATTTGTCTTTTGTATATTTTGAAAATATTGTGTTAATCATGGTTTCGAGTGATTTGATAGCTGCCATATCTAAATCTAGCCTTACAAAGCAAGTTAGGATTTGCTCTAGACCCCCCCGCCGGCAAGTCAGGGTCTAGGGACCAACAATGTACATAAACTCCAGCCAAGGGTGTTAGGAAAAGACAGCAGATCAAGTGTTGAGAATAATGAAACATATTACCTATCCACTTTAGGGCAGGAAACCGTAATAAATAATTTTTCAGAAAACTATAGTCCTGGGAAGACCTGTCTGATGTAAAACCACCATGTGAAATGTGGCGTTTGGTCAGAGAGAGATCAGACCCTAGTCACTTGTATGATTGTGGAGTTGTGTTTTAGTCCGTGTTAAGGTGTCCCAGGGACGTGGGGATAGTGATAAATAGAATTTTGACACATGAGCCCATACTACATTGATTGCAGCAGAGCTGTGAGTTTCAGTTGTCCTACAAGGGTGGAGGCGGGGAGGCGGATGTCCATTCAGTTGGTGTGATTTTACTCGAGTGTATCTGTGCAGTACGTTGTGACAGAGACCACTATTATTGCCCGCCAGCACGGAGAGGTGGGACCACCAGATTTCAGCACCATAGCTACATATTGCAATGATTGTGGAGTTGAGCCTCTGTCTGCTGAAGTTCACCAACGCTTTTTAGTTACTAATACCCCATATAATTCCTGTAATTTACTGGACACTGTGTAGTCAATATAGACAGGTGTGATGAGGCCACCCCAACAGCACAAGCATTAACTATCCTCCCAAGTAGATGACTACTAGAACATTTTAATAAAACTAACTAGTATAGTACATATATATGTACACTATTGCATTTATGATATAATATTCCATGCATTTCTTTCATAATCTCTAAATCCTTTTAAGTTCTGCTCAACCTAAAAAATTGATCCAGAACAAAATAAATGTAATATAAATGTCTATCAAAAATTTTTACACGACTTTCGAGTGAGGTTATTCATAGTGTAATTATAATATATTTTGTTAAATAAGTAATTAGTCCCTTTCTTAAATATATCTGTGGGTGTATCTATAACTATCACACCACATTACATATCATTACCCTAGACATTTTACATAGCTACATTCATTAAGAAAAAAAATTGAGTGTGAGGTCGTAGTGGTAGCAAGAAAGGCCTTCTGACAATTCACAACTACATTTTATCTCAGGGGCCTTCACAGCTGGCCTCATACATTACATTTAGTAATATCACCATCATACAATACCATCAAACCCACTACATACATTGGGGTCTTGTCCAGGGATAATTAGCCCAACAGTAATATTAGGATCTCCTGGTTGGAGAAATAAAATTAGGGGAAAAAAAAAAAAAAATTGGTGAAATTCCCTTTAAAATTTAAAAGTGTGTCCCTGCAGATAAAAGTTGGTGAATCTTCACAGCCAGTGATAATTAATATTTTAACTGGTTTAGTTAGAATTTAAGTTAGACTATAAGTCATAAGAAGTACTTAGTGTATTTACTGGTTAGAGATTTAGCTTGTATATTATTATATTGTCTGAAAAGTATGGCGGAGCTAGCAAAATTCCGATCAGCTGCTGTGCTGACCGCAAAGGAGATGGGAATGGATGGTCAGATTTTAATTCAATACGTAACGGCTGAATGTGATAAATATATTGAAAGGGAAGATAGAAAGGTAGCTGAAGAGAAGAGGTTACAAATTGAGGCTGATAGAGAAATTAAGAGGCTGCAGATTGAGGCAGAAGAAAAACGACAGCAAAGGGAGGCAGAAGAAAAACGACAGCAAAGGGAGGCAGGAGAAAAAAGGTTGACTGCCGAAAGGGAGGCAGAAGATAGAAGGTTGCAAAGGGAGCACGAATTACGACTAAGGGAGCTGGAATTACAAGGCCAGGCTCCTGGAAAATGGTGCCAGCAGCCCTTTTGCCTCAGATGCTACGCCCAGTCTGGGAGCCTCAAACTCAGCTATGGGGTTTCATTTAGACCATTTTGTTGAAAAAGACGATGACATAGAGGGGTACCTAGGACGTTTTGAGTTATTAGCTACTACATATGGGTTAGAGAGAGAGAGGTGGAGTTTAAAGCTATCACAGGGATTGAGAGGTACTTCTTATGAAGTATTTGCCAAAATGAACAGGGAAGACCAAGACAATTATGACATGTTAAAGCAGGCTTTGTTATTAAGGTACGAGAAGAATGGTGAATTTTATCGTAAGAAATTTAGAAATGCCAAACTGTTGTCTGGGGAGACATACCACCAATTCTCTGCTAGACTAGAAAACTATTTGGAGAAATGGAGGGCTCTGGGGAAGACCCAAGATCTTAAAGAAATGAACATGATTGAGCAATTGAGAGAGTCCATGGCTCCAGACATGAGAAAATTTCTCATGGAACAAGGTGCAGAGAAGTTGGGGGAAATTTTAAATGTTGCTGAGAGGTATCAGGCAGCTCAGGCAGAGGTAAGTGGTGCTAAAAAGAAGCACATAGACAATTTTAAAGCTCCACAGCAATTTAATAAATTTGATAATAGAGAGCAGGGAAATAAAGGTAGGACAAACTTTGAGCGGCCAAGAAATGACTATCGCGACAGAAACTCACAGTTCAATGACCAAAAGTTCAATGAAAGAAAACCGTTGAACCAAGGAAAAAAGATGGTGTAAATGGTGCAAGAAGGATAACCATAACACCGAATTTTGTAGAAGGAAACCTTCAAACATTGCTGCAATGAAGTCGGGGACGCAAAGATTAAAGGTTAATCCTAATGGACAACAGGAACCTTATCACCCCCCAGTTTGTGAGGATGTTATTTGTAATGGGGTCACCATAAAGTGCCTTTATGATACAGGTTTGGATTATGATTCAGTTGTGAAGTCTAGCCTAGTGGACCCAAGTCAGTATACCACAGAAACAGTGGAAATACAAGGGGCGACTAAGGACATACCACTCATGACACTTCCCATCGCAAGGATAACGGTGAAAACTCGCTATGTGGAAGGAGAAATCAGAGCAGCAGTGATAGATGAACCAATCTACCCTCTGATATTGGTGTGTAGATACGTCTTCTTGGGGAATCCCGAGAAACCTGTGATCATGGCGACAGTGCAGACCAGGTCACAGAAGAAGGAGGAAGAAGGTGAACCTATAAATGCTCATCCAGAGGAGATGAGGAAGGCGCAGGCTGAGGATAGGACACTCAAGCCCTGTTTTAAAAAATTGCCCAAATGCCACACACCTCCGAGCAAGGGGGAATATTTCATGAAGAACAAACTCTTATACAGGAAGGCCGGAACTGGAACAAATGGTCACAACCAGCTGGTTCTTCCCACTTCATATAGAGATAAAGTACTGGAACTCGGGCATGCGATTCCCTTCAGTGGTCACATGGGGATCAGCGCCACAGGACAGCGTATAGCTTGTCATTACTTCTGGCCAGGGATAACGGAGGATATAAAAAGATATGTCAAATCCTGCCCAGAATGTCAAAGAGTAGCTCCAAAGCACTGGACTGCTCCTGCAACTCTAGGGGAAATGCCCATAGTGGGAACACCTTTTGAGAGGGTTGCAGTGGATATTGTAGGACCTCTCACTCGGACCAAGAGGAGGAACAGTTACATCCTTACTCTGGTGGACACTTGTTCTATGGGGGGAGAGGCGGTAGCCCTGCCATCAATTGATTCAAAACATGTAGCAGAGGCACTACTTACAATATTTACCCGATTAGGATTCCCGCATCAAATCTTGACGGATAATGGTTCTCAGTTCAAGGGGAAACTAACGGAAGAAGTTTTTAAACTATTTCAAGCCAGACACTTTCATTGTAGTCCGTACCATCCACAAGGGAACGGCCAGGTAGAGAGGTTCAACGGGACTCTCATTTCTATCCTGAGAAAGCTGGCACACGAAAAACCGGATCTGTGGGATCAATTCCTGCCCGCCGCATTGTTTGCGTATCGGGAGGTACCACATAGTTCAACCGGGATGGCTCCCGCAACTCTGCTATTTGGGAGGCCAATAAAAGGTCCATTAGAAGCTCTATTAAGGACCTGGACAGATGAGAAGGCGGAAGAGACTGTTACCTCATCGTATCAATACGTGAACGAACTGACCACTCGTTTGAAAGCTGGATGGAAACTGGCAAATGATAATTTGAAACAAGCCAGGAAGAAACATGCAGCATATTTTAATAGGAAGGCAAAGGACAGGGAACTGGCAGTCGGAGAGAAGGTGCTGCTGCTACTACCCGGAAGCCAGAATAAATTACAAATTGGTTGGCAAGGTCCATATACGGTTCTAGAGAAGGTGTCTAGAACAAACTATAAAATTGACAAAAAGGGGAAGGAGAAAGTTTATCATGTAAACCTGTTAAAGAAGTATCTGGACAGACCACTCCAGGAAAGCACCCCCTTATTGACCTTGGCTATTGCAACCCAGATGCAAAAAGAACCACTCACCTCACATGAATACCCATTACATCCTTGTGAAACAGCAGCACAGGTAAAAGTCAGTAAGCACCTGACTAAAAAACCAGAGGGAGAGAGTTCAACAGGTTCTGGAGGAACATACAGATGTATTAACAGATAAACCAGGCCATACAAATTTGCTACAGTATGACATGAAACTGGTAGAACTCAAACCCAATCTGTATGAGAGCCTATTCTATTCCGTTCGCGAAGGAGAAGGCATTGAAGGAAGAAATAGAGTATTTGTTGAAGGAGGGGATTATTTCGCACAGTGAATCATCTTTTAGTTCTAGTGTCGTTTTGTTGAGAAAACCGTCTGGGGAACACAGCCTGTGCATAGATTACAGGAAACTGAATGCTGTCACAGAAGGACAAGTGGATCCATTACCAGACACAAAACAGTTATTTGCCAGACTGAACAAGGCAAAATACTTTTCAAAGGTGGATCTTAGTAAAGGCTATTACCAGATCCCAGTGAAGCCTGAAGTGAGACCTTATTTGGCTTTTAGCACTTCGGATGGACATTATGAATTCAATATGCTACCATTCGGCCTGAAAAATGCTCCGAGTGTGTTTTCAAGGATGATGCGCAAATTGTTGGATCCCCTGAATAACCCATGTATCACAAATTTCATGGATGATATTCTCGTCGCCACAGAGACATTTGAAGAACACATTGAAGCTCTGGAGATGTTGTTTGATAGACTTCGGGAGGCGAACTTAACTGCTAGGCCAACAAAATGTTGTATTGGATGCAAAGAGTTGGAATTCTTGGGACACACTGTATATCAGGGTAATATGACCCCTGATCCTAAGAACTTGGAAAAACTGCAGAGAGCACCTAGGCCGCAAACAAAAAAGGACGTGCGATCATTCGTGTCGTTATGCGGATTTTATCAGAAATACATCAAAAATTTTAACGCTATTTGAGCTCCTCTGACTGATCTGACTCGCAAGGGACTTCCAGATAAAATTATTTGGACTGCACAATGTGAACTAGCGTTCCAAGAGTTAAAGGAAAAACTCACTAGCAAGCCTATTTGCAAACTCCCTGATTTGCCACAGGAGTTTGTCTTAAGAAACCGATGCAAGTAATGTAGGGACTAGGAGGGCTTTGTTGCAAAGATCATCTTCACCTGATGGGGAACTGAAACCAGTCGCTTATGCAAGCCGTAAATTGAATAAGGCGGAACAAGGATACTCCACAAGCGGAAAAGAATGTTTAGCGTTAATCTGGGCAATAAAGAAGTTTCAAATCTATCTGTATGGTAGGACTTTTTTTGTGGTGGAGACGGACCATCAGCCTCTCGTATTCTTATCTCAGGCTAAGCATGAAAACGCAAGATTGCTGAGGTGGTCTTTATTGCTTCAACCTTATCAGTTCAGTATCCAATATATCCCAGGCAAATTGAATGTCGGTGCAGATTTCCTCAGTCGGCACCCCTGTGATCAAAATTAGAGTAGTGGCAGACGTGAGGAGTAATTTTACCTATGTGTATCGCTGGTTTTGGAACTTGCCATAGGCATGTTTTTTAAGTGGGGAGATGTGTAGTGAAATTGACAGAGATACAACGGTAAAATACCTCCAAAGATAACATGTAAGGATAAAAACATAATGCGTAGGCTGCTGATAGTACATGATCGCCCAGACCGCGGGTCATCACCCTCCATAAAAATTGACTTGCTAGACAGGAGGGGAACGGCGGATAAAAAGGAAAAAAATATGACTGGAAAGATTGCGTGAGACTAGAAAGGCTAAGGAGACGCAATTGGGGGGGGGGGAGGGGGGGAAACGGAGAAAAGTCACGTTTCCCCAAGTTGACATAAAGTAAGGAACTCGACAGAAGGGACCTTGGATATGTTACGCCACAGTCATTTATTGGTCGCTTTTTGCGATACCAAGCCTTTGATTTGAATTCAGCGGCAGAACGCAGATGTTTGGAATATTACAAAAATTAAAAAGTAACTTTTTCGTAATATTAATGTTAGGAATATAAAAATTAGCTGGCCGGATGGCCCATTCTGAGCAGTGAACTAATATGTTCTTAATTTTACAGACGGATAGATAATATTGAAGATAATGACAAAAGACAGTGTTTGTTCACATCAGCGACAGACTGTATGGAATAAAAAGTGTCGCTATTTGCACAAAAAAAACGACCTTGAGACGCAGGTGTTCAAATCTACTTAGTAGGGAAGCGAAGGGACATTGGTGGGAGCTGTGTCTAAATATAACTTTTAACGACAAAATTTTGGAGGGGAGAGAAAGGTTGGTTCAAAAATCAAGTACGTTTTTGAAAAAAAAAACAAGTAGAGACGGACAGACTAACAGATAAACATCCATACTTGACTGAAGCATGACTGAAATGACTTTAGGGTAGGAAATTTGAATTTGAAATAAACCTAGGCAGTGATTGGCCACAGACAATCATTTTATCGGCGCTCAGACGCGCAAGTGGGGCCATTCCTCAATAGTTGTTCGATGATAGACACAGTATTTTAAAGTGTGGTGATTTCCAAATGAAAGAAAGTGAAATAAGTTCAGGGACGCCATACTATAGCCAGCAGCTCAGCTGAGTTTTGCTAGCATTTCTGTGTTCTTTATTCATAATCTGGTAAGATTGAAATTATTTCTTTGTATATTTTGAATATTGTTTAATGTTCGAGTGATTTGATACTGCCATATCATAATCTAGCCTTACAAACAAGTAGGGATTTGCTCTAGACCCCCCCCGCCCAAGTCAGGGTCTAGGGACCAACAATATACATAAACTCCAGCAAGGGTTAGGAAAGACAGATCAAGTGTTGAGAATAATGAAACAAATTACCTATCCACTTTTAGGGAAGGAAACTAATAAATATTTTTCAGAATCTATAGTCTGGGAGGACCTATCTGATGTAAAACCACCATGGTAAATGTGCTGTTTGGTCAGAGAGATCTGACCTGTCTGTATGATGTGGTTGTTGTGTCCGTGTTGTGCTTCCGTGTTGTGTCCAGACGTGGGTAGAGAATAGAATTTTTTGACACATAGCCAATACTTTGATTGCAGAGCTGTGAGTTTCAGTTGTCAACAAGGCGGTGTCCATTCAGTTGGTGATTTTACTCGAGTGTATCTGTGCAGTACGTTGTGACAGAGACCACTATTATTGCCCGCCAGCACGGAGAGGTGGGACCACCAGATTTCAGCACCAGAGCTACATATGCAAGTTGAGTGAGCCTCTGGTCTGCTGGAAGTTCACCAACGCCATTTTAGTTAGATACTAATACCCCATAAAAATTCCTGTAATTTACTGGACACTGTGTAGTCCCCCCCAATATAGACAGGTGTGATGAGGCCACCCCAACAGCACAAGCATTAACTATCCTCCCAAGTAGATGACTACTAGAACATTTTAATAAAACTAACTAGTCTAGTACTTATATATGTACACTCTTGCATTTATTATGTAACATTCCATGCATTTCTTTCATAATTTTTAAATCCTTTTTTTTTTTTTTTAAAAAGTTCTGGTCAACATAAAACTTGATCCAGAACAAATAAATGTAATATAATTCTATCAAAAATTTTACACTCTTGAGTTAGTTCAGTGTATTATAATATTTGTTAAATATTATTAGTCTGCTTAAATATCTGTTGGGTGTCTACATAACTATCACACACATTATACATATCATTACCCTAGACATTTTACATAGCTACATTCATAGTTTCTGTTGTGTGTTAAATCGATGTCCACCTCAATAACCCAGTACTATTGCTACCTAAGATTAAGAAATGGGAGACAAGTAAGGCATCTCGTCCGCACTCCATTCTTATCCCAAATTGGTTTTATAAGCTGCAATAACTGTATAACACACAAACAACACTTTGACCCCTATCATCCAACCCCCATTATCCCATGTAATTTTTTAGTGCTTAAGGGAAAGTCATTATTGAGTTTACTATGCCCTTGAATCCACGCGGATAAATACAATTTTTACTCTATTTATATTCGTGTTAGATGGGTAATAATAGATTGTTCTTGCTTCAGAATATCTATGGCCAGAATTTATGTGTATTGTTTGTCTGAGTAGGACGAGTCTGTCTTATATCTGTATATCTTTACATATCTAAGTCGAACTATATGTTCTGTTGTCTCTAGGGAGGTCAAAGGCTATCCACCATTGTCGATAATTACGATTTGAATGTTTAAGAGAATATATTTGACTCGATGAAAAACGACTTCGATTCCTAGCAGCACTATATTCTGTAGAATGCAGTCTATTGTTCATGACCAAATCTACAGAGCAACGAAATGTTGTATGAATGACTAACTTTAGAAACAGATTCATTATCTGTATTCAAACGTGAGTGACAGTTCACGAGTGGAGCCATCTTGGAACCAAAACATGTAGGACTTTCAAGAAGAGAAAAGGGATGCCCGTATTATCGCTTGATCAGTCCAGAGATCACTGCTACACATGAGAACCCATTGTTAGCGGTTCAATATTATTATATGGAAAAATATGTGCTGAACATTATGTTGAAGAATCGTTGCTAAACGAGATTAGGTTTAGAAGTCATCTGAAATATTGTTTACAAGCTGACGTGCTCAGTCAGTGACGTCAGATGATGATATATGTATGGGCGATACTGAGTGCTTGGCTATTGACAGTCCATTATACCATTATTCTACATGAGTGCCCATGTAACATTGCAAGACCATTTGTCCACTGTACTATGATGTATTATGGCAACCTGTGATTTGTCACTATCTGTGCTGTCGAGTGTGTACGTCCAATAAAACTTTAGAAAAGGTACACAGTCGTTGGTGTCGATGACTTCCGGTCATACATGAGTGTGAGAAGAGAACATTTGTCAACAACACGAACCCTTATCATCATTCGCACATTATACACTCCATCCATGTCTACACAAAACTGCGTAGGTCAAGTTGACATTCCATACACTACAGTGGGGCAGGCAACACCATAGGGATCTTGTCAACTGATGATGATAGACGCCTGTCTTCCCGCCTAGGAGTGTTCTGGTGTACTTTATCAACATATATTATATCCAACTAAATATCAACTTTATCAACTGGTGGACCAGCTTTCTTGGTTTGACCTCGCAGAAATTCAGAAGTCAACAGATTACCGATACCAGACCGTTTCCTGTGGCTGATACGACACACTTGCAGTATTGGTTTGCTCTTTGTCAACGCTTCGTCACGTGACCTGTCAAGTGAATGCAGTATGTAGGTCAGCGTTGTTGACATTTTTTACATTAGACATTATAGAGTTTCACAGAACAGTTGGATCAATTCTTGTCAGTGTTAACAGAAAGACAGTATTTGTGAACTAAGAAGTCCTGGTTTCATCGATGGATCTTCTTGTTTGCCATATATGAACTTTAATATTTAAGGCCAGAATGTTTAATTGAATAAAGTGGCAGTTTGTTTGTTTTCATGAAAAATAACTTTGCCATTACTGTAAGACTGAGCCTATTTTGCAACACATACTATCATACACATAATTTATATATATATTTATGTTTACATGTTATTTGTTTGTATAGTATGTTAGTTTCTATGTCAGCGGGTTGTGTTTAAGGTTGGGCGGCGTCCTCATAACAGTATATCCCACGTCATAGAGGGTCCGTTGTGGGCGTTTTCTATAGGTGCAATTTTCTTGATTGAAAATTTGCTGCGACAACTGTTGCTTTTGTGTTAGCTGTGAAGTCTGTAATTATTGTTATTTTTGTAATATTTTTTTGTTCTTTAGTTTTGTTTTGATTTGTTTGTAATTTGTTGGTCTAACCTTTTCTATCTTTCAGTTCTATTCATAATTTATATTCATATATTGTGACGTCATTTGTGTTGTTATTCTTTGCAGATTCAGTGATTATCTTCATTGATTTCCCTATTTGATTTATTTTGATTTCTGCAAACGTTCTTGTATTGTCAGTCCTATTTGTACTTTATGTATTCTGTTGGTTGACATATGTTTTATATGGGTATATTTCATAAGACACAATTGCCTGTGCACTGCACTTGGATTATGGTATAGACCAGTACCTGATTATTATTACTATTATACAAGACCTTATTAAAGGCTTGTGACCCACAGATATTGGGATAGTATACTGATTTATCAAGTCATTGAGAACTTGTGGTATTATTATTGATTCAGGTGATTAGTATTATTGTTAGGCATCATGTCTACTTTAGATTATTTCATTACACAAGGGAAAGCTCTTGATAAGACTGGTCAACAATTAGAACAATGGGCAGTTGCTCAATATGACAAAGCATTAGCTGCAGAAGAGAAAAGATTAGCTGCAGAAGAAAGAAAAGCTATGGCGGAAGAGAAAAGATTAGAAAAAGAAGCTGAGGCTGCTGCTGAACAAAAGAAATTGCAGATGCAGGTAGAGGAAAGGAGATTTGAAGCTGAACAAAAAAAATTGGAAAGAGAAGCTGCGGCTGCTGCTGAACAAAAGAAATTGCAGATGCAGGTAGAGGAAAGGAGATTTGAAGCTGAACAAAAAAGATTAGACAGTGAAGCTGAACAAAAAAGATTAGACAGTGAAGCTGAACAAAAAAGATTAGACAGGGAAGCTGAACAAAAAAGATTAGACAGGGAAGCTGAACAAAAAAAATTGGAAAGAGAAGCTGAGGCTGAACAAAAAAGATTAGACAGGGAGGCTGAACAAAAAAGATTAGATGCTGAAGAGAAAAAAGCAATAAGAGAACATGAATTTGAGTTGGAGAAATTGAGATTGACAAGTATGAGTAATGTAAATCAGGCATCTAGTGGTAATGGTAAACCTTCTACTTACAAGGTTAAGGTTCCACCGTTCAATCAGTCCAGTGACGATATTACATTCTGGCTGGATAGATTTGAACGTTCTTGTCGTACACATAATGTGGATAAATCACAATACGCTAATCAATTATCAGAAAACTTGAAAGGTGAATCTTTGACTAGATTATGCCTTGTAGGAGAAGCAGATAAGGATAATTATGATGTCATTAGGGCGGCTTTGATAAAAAAAATATCAGCTAAGTGAGGAAGGCTATCGCCTTTTATTTAAGACGATGGTACCTGAGACGGGTGTAGAATTCTCAGAATTCACTGCAAAGGCACGTCTCACAGTTGATCGTTGGATTGAGCTTTCCAAAACAGAAAAAACGTATGAAGGACTTATGGATTTGTTGCTCAGAGATAAGATTATGTCATGTGAACAAACCTTTCCTTGAATTTATACATGAGCGTAAACCTAAATCTCTAAAAGAAATGGAAGAATATTGTTCCCAATATGTCACTGCACACCCCGACGTGACTTTTGGCAACACTAAGATTAAGGAGAGTATGCCAGTTGCTGCTTCAGCAACACCATACAATCCCAATTATTCACACAGATTTCAGGGACCTCAAAACAGATTTGATAAAAAAGGTAACCATAATAGTTATCAAAACCAAGGTAACCAATCATTTCAGGGTTCTTCTTCAAAGAACTGGAGACGACCTGATAGCTCTCGACACAGGGGTGGTCATAATTATAGGAATTTCCGTAGAGGAAGTAATTATAGAAACTATCAGGGTTATCCGTCTTGGAGTCAACAAGATCATAATTACAGAGATACTCATTATAATGAATATGATAATGGTAACCAAGGGAACTATGACTCAAACCCAAATAGGGGTTACAATAGAGGTAACAATAACTACAGAGGTGATAATAACCGAGGTAGATCTCAAAACAAAAGACATAAACCACATTTTCAGGCAAACTCTGCACAACAAGAGTCCCATGAAGCCTATAAACAGAGTAAAGATAATAATGATGATAGTAATATGGCATGTGCCGCTTTTGATTTTGGGAGAGCATCTCAGTGCCCCCAATGCAAGACATTATTTGAGCCAACCACAGTGTCTACTTTAAGCTGTGGCCATCCTCTTCCTGCTCTTCCAGCATCAGTCGCGCATGATGGAAGAGGGTCTCTTGTCTTACATAAGGGTTTAGTGAATAACAATCCAGTCTCTGTGCTATTTGATTCTGGATGCACCACAATTGGTGTTAGGCAGTCACTCGTAGATCCTTCCCGTGCCACTGGACAAGTAGTCAAATGTGTAACATTTGGCGGCACATTAGAGAAATACTCTACTGCTATCATTAGGATTGCTACTCCTTTCTTTACAGGAGATGTACACGCATGTCTTCTTCCGAATCCGATCGCTGACCTCATCATCGGTCGCATTCATGGAGTCAAGGAATGCACTCCGCAACAAATTTCCACGTGGGAAAGGCAAAACATGCAGATTGCTAACGCTGTAGTCACTAGAGCTCAGGCTCTTAATGTGCCTCAAACTTCATCTACTGAAGATAATGAAGTGCATAACCAAGATAATCCCTTGGTAATTTCTCGTGACTCGTTTATAAAACAGCAAGAAGATGATCCCACTCTGAAGAAATTCTTCATTCTTGCAACTAAAGGTGATCCGAATAAGGACACAAGTCGTAAATCGTGGATTACAAAGAAGAATGGCGTACTTGTACGTATGGTTCAAGACTCCATTACGTCAAGTCATTCTCAAATCCTGGTTCCCAAGAATTTGAGAGTTAAAATTTTGCAGCACGCTCACGACTCTCAGTGTGCTGGACACATGGGTGTTTCCCGTACTAAGTCAAGAGTCCTTGCGGCTTTCTTTTGGCCATTGGTAAACAAGGACATACGGATTTATTGTCGATCTTGTAAAGTATGTCAGGAAGTTAAATCCAAAGGTCCACGGCATGCTGCACCCATTCAGGCGGCGGACATTCCTATTCGGCCGTTTCAAAAAATGGCCATAGACATTATTGGTCCATTTAAGATCAAGTCTGCCAGAGGACATCAGTTTATCTTGACGTGTGTTGATATGTGCACACGTTGGCCAGAGGCTATTCCTCTGAAGAGCATTACTACTACTGCTGATATTGCAGATGCTCTTTGGCTTATATTTTCTCGTCTGGGGTTCCCCGGAGAGATATTGTCAGACCATGGCACCCAACTAATATCAGATACCATGTCTCAAGTAATGTCTACCCTGCAGATAGATAGATCTTTAAGTAGTATCTACCATCCAATGTCTAATGGTATGGTCGAACGCCTTAATAGAACACTTAAAAACTTACTGGGGAAGATAACTGAGGATCATCCTCAAGACTGGGACAGAGTTTTACCTGCGGCCCTCTTCGCTTACAGAGAGGTACCCAATGAACATACGGGATTTTCTCCCTTTGAACTCGTCTTTGGCGCGCGTCCGCGTGGCCCTATGTCGTTGCTTCACGATCTCATAACATCTGACAATATTGACGATGACACAAAGTCATCCTACGAATATGTCATCGCGTTGAGACAAAAAATTATCGAAGCATGCAAATTAGCAACTTCTTCTTCTGAATTTGCGAAACAGAAGGCAAGGCAATTTGCCAATAAGAAGAGATGCTTACGACAACTTTGTCCTGGTGACAAAGCATTTGTATTACTACCTTGTAGGGAAAACAGATTACTTATTTCTTGGAAAGGTCCGTACGATATAATATCGAAAATTTCCGATGTCGACTATATTGTCGATATTGATGGGAAGCATAAAACCTTCCACATCAATATGCTTACTGAATTCCATGAACGTCCGGATTATTTGCAACCCATTTTCCAAGCAACGGACAATTCTCCAGTACAACATGGTCATTACTCATCACTGTCCGTGATACAGGATGAGGAAACAAGTTTTTCAGATGTAAATCTTCCTCTTCCAATGATCCCACTTCATTCCAGTGAATCATGGAAGAACGTTACTGTCTCTCCTGATTTGTCTCTAGGAGAACAGCGACAAGTTTCAACTATGTTGCAAACATTTCAGGATGTACTCACTGACATCCCTGGACAAACGAATGTCATTCAACATGACATTGTTCTAACTGACCATACTCCTATTAGGGTTAGACCTTATCCTATACCTATACATTTTCAAGCACAGGTCGAGAAAGAGTTGGATGAGATGATAGATTTGAAAATAATCGAACCATCCACCTCTGCATATTCTTCGCCGATGGTTATTGTGCGTAAAAAAGACAATAACATACGTCTTTGCGTTGACTATCTAAAATTGAATCAAGTAACGAAGTTCGATGCCGAACCTATGCCTTTACTGGAAGAGCTACTTACTCGACTCTCCAAATCTCATTTTTTCACTAAACTTGATTTGTCTAAAGGATATTGGCAAGTTCCTTTATCTGAACGCGCCAAACCTCTCACGGCTTTTTCAACACCTAGAGGTTTGTTCCAGTGGAATTTTATGCCTTTCGGTCTTATGAACGCACCAGCTACGTTCGTACGCATGATGCGCCGAATCCTATCTTATCGGTCAGATGTCATTGCATATCTAGACGACATCTGTCTTTTCAGCGATACTTGGGAAGATCACTATTCAGGGTTAGATGAATTGCTGTCTACTTTGCGTGAGCACAACCTGACAGCGAAACCCTCTAAAGCCTATATTGGTTTTAGCGAAATTTCTTTCCTAGGCCACCGAGTTGTCATGGTTTCCTAAAGACAGAGGACCATAATACTAGTAAGATACTTAACATCTCAATCCCTAAGACTAAAAAACAGGTGAGAAGTCTGTTAGGTCTTATTCAATTTTATGGCAGATTCATTCAGAATCTATCCTCTATCATGGCACCTCTCTCAACACTTCTAAAGAAAGGTTCGCCTAATGTGGTCCACTGGTCTCAGGAATGCCAATGCTCTCTGGATAAGATTAAAACACTGTTTTCAACACCACCTATTTTAGTGCTACCCACTAAAGATAAGACATTCGTTCTTCGTAGTGACGCTTCATCCACTGGGATTGGAGCGGCACTAATGCAAGAGTACTCTGGAACTCTGCATCCTGTAATGTATATTTCCAGAAAACTTAATGCGGCAGAAAGGAATTATTCGGTTTTAGACCGTGAGCTATTAGCTATGGTTTGGTCGATCCTCAAACTACAGAGATTCCTTCTAGGCGCACATTTCATAGTAGAAACCGACCAAAAAAGCTCTTACTGCTATACAGAGTAAGAATTTGAAGAGCTCGAGGTCTACTCGATATGCAATTGCTCTTCAACCTTTTCATTTCTCTGTGCGAGCTATTCGGGGATCAGATAATGTGATGGCAGACATTCTGTCAAGATGCCCACATGATTCCACATAACTATTAGGGCTTAGACTTCTTGATATGTCTAGTTCTATAGTAGTTCCTTTTCTATATCATGATAGATACACATTTGTAATTTAATAATATAATGATTGTATCACTACATAGCGGTTCATTGATGTTTATTCACCGCTGTGCTTTGATGATTTTTTCTTCATAAATCATAAATTTAAGATATCTATACGAAATGATGATATGAATTTTTTAGGCATTGTGTAATTGCCAGAATTGTATTATACTTTGATGACACCTTCCTGGAAAAATATACTTGTAGAGAAATAATTTCTCTCAGTTTATGAGACACATTCTCACCAGTCGCTCCATAAGTCGACTTAGCCTCATATTAGGCGTTATAGGTATTCCTGATATTTTCATCTGCGCATTATTCATGCGTGGTGAGCCTATTGTACGTTGCTCCTAGATGTATTTCAAAAAAAAAAAAAGTTCCATTTTTTTTTTCCCGGGAGGTGTGGTAAGACTGTTACGTGCAGTCTTTGATATCTTACAATATTATACATAGGTAATTTTTTAGTGCTTAAGGGAAAGTCATTATTGAGTTACTTCCCTTGAAAGTTGTGCCATCTCTTCGATGAAACTCCGCGGATAAATCCATTTTACTGCGATTTATTCGTTGTTTGGGTAATAATAGATTGTTCTTGCTTCAGAATATCTATGGCCTGAATTTATGTGTATTGTTTGTCTGAGTAGGACGAGTCTGTCTTATATCTGTATATCTTTACATATCTAAGTCGAACTATATGTTCTGTTGTCTATAGAGAGGTCAAAGGCTATTCGGCGGATGTGTCGCTAGAGTGTGGTGTGATTTGGCTTCGTCCTGATAGGAAATGTGTGTGTTTTGCTGTGTCGGCTGGATGCCTTGAAAAGTGATCTCAGTATTTGTGGGGAAAGTGATAGTCGTCTAAACCTATCGTGTATGCTTTACCCCAGTGTTTATTCATCTTGCCAAGGAATGGCAGTTTCATATTCCCTCTACCAAGGTAATCAAAGATACTCTTATGAACTCTCGATCGAAGCCACCATTGTCGATAATTACGATTTGAATGTCTAAGAGAATATATTTGACTCGATGAAAAACGACTTCGATTCCTAGCAGCACTATAAGTCCTGTAGAATGCAGTCATATTGTTCAATGATCAAAATCTATCAGTGAGCAACCGAATCACTGTTATGTATGGCGGATGAATGAGAACTTTAGAACAGATTTCATTATTAATATGTGCTGAACATTGTATGTGAAGAATCGTTTTGCTAAACGACGAGATTTAGGTTTATGCCAAGTAGTCATCCCCCCCAACCCCCCAGAAATATTATAACATTGTTATACAAGCTGACCGTGCTTCAAGTCTAGTGACGTCCAGTATGATATATGTACATATGGCGATACTGAGTGCGCTTGGCTACTGACTAGTTCCAATTATACCATTATTTCTACATGAGTGCCCATGTAACATTAGCAATACCAATTTCATGTTGTCGCACTGTACTACTATGATGTATTATGGGCAAACCTAGTGAGATTTGTCACTATCTGTGCTGTGCGAGTGTGTTGTACGTCGTCCAATTAAACTTTAGAAAAGGTACACAGTCGTTGGTGTCGATGACTTCCAGTCATACATGAGTGTGATGAAAGAACATTTAGTCGGGGGACAACACGGTAACCCAGTATTCATCTTTATCGCACATTATATACACCACCAACCATGTTCTAACACAATCACTGCGTAGGTCCAAAGGTAGACATTCCATACACGTAAGTGGTGGGGCAGGCCAACACCATAAAGGGATCTTGTCAACTGATGATGATAGAGCGGGGCCTGTCCTACCCGCCTAGGTAGTGTTCTGGTGTAACTTTAAAAGAAACATATATTATAGTTACGCAGCTCTAAATAGGTCAAGGCTTTAATCACTGTCCTTCTAGAAGAGGGGACTCGTACAGAAAAAACAAGAAAGCAGATATTTTAAATCACAAGTGCGAGAACCAGAAGTTCCAACCAAGGCTCAAGAAGTGTACAGCAGAAAGCAAAACAAAGAAGTTAACAAAAAGAGAAGGTATCAAAAGAGATCAAAAGTAACTTGAGGAGTTGCAAGATGATGGCAGAGAAAGACGCGTGCAGGCCAAAGAGAAATATGAGAGAAAACTGTAATACAGTGCGACAAAAGAACTAACAGGGGAAATACAAGCAAACAAGTTGGCCTCATAAAAATACAATAATGGAAAAACTGCTCGCAATATACAAGGCAAGAATGAAATAGGTGGTGGACAGAGAATATGTTAGGATTGAAGACCTTCTCAATAGACCAGCTCCACAAAACCGCCCCCACCAACGGGCTGAGGGGAGCAGCCGTGTTGCCGAGTGTCACTACCGCTTACGGAAACAACAGCAAATGGATTGATTTGCCGTTGCCCTAAAGACGCCAATAGGCGTGGTGGGAAACAATGGCAAAGAAAACCTATCTGCTGTTGCCCTAAGACGCCACTAGGCGTAATGGCCACTGACTGCTTTGACGGTCGGTGGCTTACAGGACGAGAGAGAAGAAGAAGAACAAAACCCCCGGACATCCATCCAGCGGAGAAGAAAAGCTACAAATACGTGAAAGACCAACGAAGGAAGAATAAATGAAAGTCCAGTAAAGCTTCTAGAGAGATGGAAAAGCGTGCTGACCTGAATGGGCATATCAAGCAGGGAGGCGATCCGAATCAGATATCTGGACAACGGCTACGCAGAGAAATTATATAAATTTTTTGGGGCAAGGAGTGTGTCTGGGAAAATGAAGAGATACGCACAGAAGGAAGGAATGGAATAGTCTGATTAAGTTGTGACTAAGAATGGGAAATGGGGGGGGGGGGTTACAAGAGTGCACAAAATAGAAGGAGAGGACGTTACAATAGACCCGCGAAAAATTAGTGTCCAGCGTACGAAGTCGATATGCGTTAAAAAAGAGCAGGATTGGTCGTAAAAGTTAACGAGTGATGCAACTCAGAAATATCTCCAATGATACAAAACGTAGGGATAAAAACGCAATGCGTAAGCTGCTAGATACAGGTATCGCCCGCCATGGAAATAGAAATTGTGTTAGACTTGATAAGGCAAAAGCGGAACGAGGATTCAAAAGACAAGATCTGACTGAACGCGGACATTGAACTAGCGATGTTATGGGACGCAACATTGGTGGGGCAAGAGGTGAAAAGTCACTTCCCCCCCCCCCCAAGTTTACATAGAGGAAGTAGAGGACGAATCGACAGAAGGGAACCCTTGGTGATGTGATACGCCACAGTCAATTTATTGGACCCTTTGCGATACCAACGCCTTTTATTGGTTTGAATTCAGCTGCTAAACGTCAGATGCTTGAAAATATTGCACAGGGAATTTAAAAAGTAACTTTTTCATAATATTAACGGTTTAGGAAGTATAAAGAGCTTAACAGCTGGGCCGATAGCCCATTCTATGAGCAGTGTGAAATAATAGCTTTCAGTTAGGTAATACAGACGGGCATCATAATAAGAAAGATACGATGCAAAGGGAGTGACGGGTGTTGTTCACAACATCGAAAGACTGCATGGAAATCAAACCATGTCACTATTTGCACAAAATCACGTACCTTGAGACTCAAGTGTTATCAAATCTGTTATAATGGAAGAGAAGGGTGTTGGTGGAGAATGGTGGCTAAAAAATAACTAAGGAAGCAGGTTCGTGCAGTTTTTACAATGTGTTAGGTCCAAAGAAAAGAAACAGTGAAATTGTGGGGAAAAGAATAAATTGGTGGACCGGACGGGATGACATTTTAAAAATTTGGGGGGAGGAGTACTTTTGACTTTTTTGGGAACAGATTATAAATGTGACTGACGTAACATTTTGAGAAAATAAGATGAATTTTGGACTTTATTTACAAATTGTTGAATTGAAAAGCTTAGTCTTATCTGATCTGATTTGGCCGAACGGCAATTTTAATATTAGCGGGATAGAGACGGCACCTTTTGGGGGGGGGGGGGGGGGGGGGAGCCAAATTCGACATAAAGTGCTGTCCAGTGTAAACACAGTCATGTACTTGTAGTGGTGAATTTCCCATAAATAATACTAATATACAGTGTGGACACCATACAATAGTGCCAGCATCTCAGCTGAGTTTTGCTATGTATTAACTGTGTACATATCATATTTTCTGGGTAAGGGCTAAACTGGATCTTTGTACATTAAATATTTGTTTAAGGTTCGAGTAGGAGGTTTGATACTGCAATAGCGATACATCTGTTCCTTACAACAAGTAAGGGTTCGCTCTAGACCGGGCCCCGGCCTGCGGCCCAGTGATGTTCAGGGTCCTAAGTGAGACAATAAAATAGGCATAAACTGCCAGCAAGGGTTAGGAAGGGAGTCAGATCCAGTGTTGAGAAACAATGAAACAAACTAACCTAATCGCTATTTTAAGGCAGTGAAAACTAATGAAACCTATTTCAAGAATCTGGTACGTCCTGGTAGGACTTATCTTTATGAGACAACACAAACCATGGATAAAAAGTGTGCCTGTGGATGGTCAGAGAGAATCAGGACCAGGTCTACATGGATGGTTGCGTTGTTTTGTGTAGTGTTCTGGTAGTCCCAGTCAATGGTTAGACGCAATGGGAAATTTTCTGCAACCACATACATAGTCTCAATACTTTTGATTTGCAGAGCTGTGAGTTTTCAGTGTTGGTGCACCCAAGCGGCTGTCAAAGGGGAGTTGTGGGTTGATTTTTTACACTGAGGGTAGGATCACACGTTCAGGTGTAACGGTTTGTGTCCAGAGCATTTTCTTATGTGTCGGCGGCCGGACGGCACGAGAGGTGGTGGGTGGCCAACCAACCACTGAAGTCTTATATTTGCCCCCCAAGCCCACGGATGAAGGGGTGGGACCACCAAAGCGGGGGGGGGGGAAGCCATGATATTGCACGCCAAGCACGGAGAGGTGGGGCACCATAGAGATCTCAGCACAGAGCTACCTATTTCAAAGTTGAGTGAAGCCTCTGGTCTGCTGAGAAGATTGCACCAACTCGCATAGGATAGTTTACTGGGACAATCCCCATAAAGATATCCTTCCTGCCAATTTTACTGGAGCAATGTGTAGGTGCGACTAAACTGAGATCGGTAATTATGAGTGGGCGGGCACCACGCAAACAGCAGCAACCATTAAACGGTCATCCGTCTGCCAGGATTAGATGACTTACTCATAACACAATTAGAGGGGGGAAAATACTCTCAAATCAGCGTACTCTAGTACATCAGATACATATTACATCTTAGCATTCTTATTATGTAATATTTTCTAATTCTACAATTATATTTCCCTATTTTCGTATATTTTCAGAGCGCGATGCGGTATTGGTATTGATTTCCTATATAGTCATATTCTTTCTATAATTTTCTAAATATCTTTATCTATAAGTTCTACTGGTCAAAATAACAAAACTCAGTCAGATCCAGAACGGAAACTTACACAAGTAAGAAAATTTTCACTAGTCAAAAAATTACTTTACCAACACCTTGAGTTAAGTTTTAGTTTCATTATTATAGGACATTATTGTATAATATTAATTAGACGGAGTCTGTAAATATCTGGTAGTGTTGTTCCTATAACTCCACTCATACTAACCGACCAACACATGAGACTTATCATAAGACCGCTAGACAGTTTAAGGCGTTAGCCAACATTCATACTAGAACACAAAAAAACAAGATAAGTGCGTGCGAGGTACGTAGTTCGGAGTAGCGACGAATGGGCCTTTCTGACAATTCACAGGCATTTACATATTTACTCTCAGGAAGCCGTCACAGCGTGGAGGGCCGAGCAATGCATCACACGTAGTACTATCACCGCAAGCATATAATACCAACAAACCCACTACGATATATGATGGGGTCTTCTTTGTACCCGGGATCCAATAAGCCCAACGGAGGGTAATATTAGGATCTTCGCTGGGTGGTGGAGCAATGATAAATTACAGGGTAAACAAAATGTGTAAAATTCCCTTTAAAATTAAAAGTGTCCCTGCAGATTTTAAAGAGTTGGATGAATCTTCACTAGCCAGAATAAGTAATTAGTTAAATATTAAATTAGAATTATTTAGACTACATAGAAATATAGAAGTAATGGTTCGGTGGTAAGGGGAGATTTATCTTGTGTATGTTTTATATTGGTCTATTTTTTTTATATGGTCGGTGAGCTAGCAAAATTCCTGATCAGCTGCTGTGCAGACGGGTGGCAAAGATATTGTGAATGGATATTGTCCAGATTTTAATTCAATATGTAGACCTGGCCTGGAATGTGTGATAAATATATTGGAATCGGGAGAGAAAAGGAGGTTAGAAAAAGATGGCCTGAAAGAAAATTAGAGTCCTGACGGTTATGGCTGAATGAGAAGAGGTTACAGATAGATGGCTAGAGACTAAGAGGTTGCATGATTGGATGGCTGACAAAGAGGCAAAGGCATTAGGAGGCAGCGGGAAAAAAAGATTTGACACTGCCGACGAGTGGGAAGCAGAGGGGAAGATTAGAAGGTACAAAGGAGCACGAATTAACGACAAAGGGGAGCTGAATTTCAAGGACCCTTGCCCCCTGAAAATGGTGCCAGCCCTTTTGCCTCAGATGCTACGCCCGGTCTGGGAGCCTCAAACTCAGCTATGGGGTTTCATTTAGAACATTTTGTTGAAAAAGACGATGACATAGAGGGGTACCTAGGAGACGATTTGTGAGATATTGAGCCTACTACATATGGGTTAGAATCGGGTGAGAGTGTGAGTGATTAAACAGCTATCACAGGACGGAGAGGTACTTCTTACGAAGTCCTTTTTCGCAAAAATGACCAGACGTGAAGATCAGGAGAATTATGACATGTAAAAGGCAGGCTATTGTTATTGAGGTACGAAAAAAAATGGGGAATTTAATAGCGTAGAAATTATAAATGCCAACCTGTAGTGTCTGGGAGACTTTAAACCGACCAATTCTGCTGCAGACTAGAAACCTATTTGGAGAAATGTACTGCCTCATGAGGAAGACCCAAGGATCTTAAAGATAATATCATCGATGATGGAGCAATATAGAAGTTCCGATTGGCTCCAGACCATTGATGAAAATTTCCTCATGGAACAAAAGGTGCAGAGAATGTTGGGGAGGTTTTAAATGTCTGCTGAGAGGTATCAGGCAGCCCAGGCAGAGTGTAAGTGTGTGCTAAAAAGGAAAGCCATAGATAGAGCACTTGTCAACAAATTTTTCAAAAGTTATTTGGTACCAGAAATTAAATATACCATTATCTTATTGATTTGGCGAATGCTGATTTCAATATGCATAATAGAAAATTCGACCAATTGGCTCTGGTTTTTGAAAAAAAATGATGAATTTAGGGCATTACATTAATACAAGATAATGTATGTCTTTGTTTTAATTCTCTGGGGTGAACAGCTTAGTCTTTCTATGGTCTAACTTTAGCCATGATAAAAGAATTGTATGGTACATACTCAATTTAAATTATGATATTTCAACATAAAATGATAGAAAAAATAAACACATTATTTTAAATTCACATATCATGTTTTAAAAAGGCAACATTTGTGGTGAACCCTTCCGTCATTATCAGTCGATGTTTTGAGGTGCTCTATTGCTTGCTTCTTATAGTCAAGGTCGATGAGGTTGGACTCATGCACAGTCCTACAGTAATCCAGCGGAAGCATTTTAGAAGGCTCCAATATGCCCTTGATTACCGATGTCCTCCAAAGTGCAGCAAGTTCCTAGGTGAAAAAAAAAAATCGTGTTCACCATGCTCATCAACGGCCGCTCCACAGTTTGACGTAAAGAGTAGCAATCCAGGAATGAGAATCCAGAAAATGAATTTTCGAAAGAATGACATGGTGTTGCATGGCACAATACTCTTTAAACCTGTCAGAAGGAGATTTTCTTCTACAATTTGACATTGTAATTACATCAGATCTGTTGTTTTTCCAATAAAAATTTGTCCACCACTTACATTAAAACGTTGCTAGTCCAATGCGGCATTTTCCTTGACCCATGCAACACGCAAAGTGGCGAACCTTGTCATGCAGATTAAGAAGTTTTCTCGATATTTGCGTACCAAGGAAATACTCCCTCTCTTTTTTTAGCTTCACAGCAAGTCTTGGAAAAATTGTTCTGAATCAGGTTATTTGAAAGCCACAGAGCTGTTTGTATCTTCCATTGCTTGGTGCAAAGTTTTTCAATGAGACCCAGCTAATGTGATGGCAGGGTGGCAAACAAATCTTGTGCAGGTGAGCGACGAAGTGGCTGTTGTTCTGTGAACGTTCTTACAGCAGGCTGGGCAATGACTGCCTGAGGGATGGCCAATGTCTTGGGATCTGATGTAATGGTCCACGTCGTGCACGGCTATCCCCTCACAGAGGAAAGGCGCGCGGCAGTAACTTGTTGTAGGAATCCGCCCCTGTGTAGTCCAAAGCAAAAGAGCGACGCGGACTTTTATAAGTCACCGCAAGTGACCAATGATGATGATAGGATGTAGTTTTAATAGCCACTTCAAAAGTCGATCTTAAGATTTCCATAAGTTTCAGTTCAAATGGAACTGCGTGACCAACGAATTGAACGGTGAACGGACATTTACCATTATCAACAAAACATCTTTAGACTCAATCTTGTTGATGAATCGCAATGAAAAAGCCTCCACCACTTCCGGTAGGTGTAATTGATTTTGAGGGGCTGCCCATTAAACCCAGAAATGTAGTGGCACGCAGAAAGGTCGCCGCCGGGGTCAAAATGGTTTGAGAAGCAAAGAAATGTAAAATAAGCGCCTTCTGGGTTCTTATACACAGAAGATTGGGGGGGGGGGGGGAAACATCTACTGCCAGGAGATTCAACTTTTGCAACTCTGGAACCGGGCAAAAGCTCCTCGCATTGTTCTTCGGTAAGTTCCGGATATCGACTTGCGCAAGATCCATTCAGTTCACCTTGGGTTATTAAGTGGTGGTATGAGTGAATGTAAGTATGTTTTGCTCAAAATCTGGGTCGCTTGAGGTTGATGGTGGGCTTCAGGACCGACCAAATGTCCTCTTCTTCGACCAGTGTAAGCAGCTGAAAATGATTCTGGCACTTATTGTGAGACTGTGGTACTGGGTCCATTGCCATGTGGTACCGGACGTATTGCATGGAGGGTGGTATGGTTGGGATATTCCAAAGTCCCATTTCTTCTTCCTTTGATAATGGCCTTTCCCAATGGAGGGGACCATGCAAAAGTAAACAGTTTGTTGAGGGAGGATGAATCATGGCTCTCTCCAAATCAATTGGGACTGGCAAAAGGCATAGCTGTGCCTTTTGCAGCAACCACAGTTTAAGATGTGGCTGCAACATGTATTGGCACATATGTTTGTTTGGCGCCCAGGATCTTATCTTGATGCTCCTATTCTGTGCAAGCAAAATAGCAAACTGTTACGCCTTCTTAATCACTTTAGTTATATTTCGTTATTGTGGGGGGGGATAGAAATGGTCACCTGCTCACCAACATATCTAAGAAGAAATTATTAGCACGGTGGGTCCAACACATGGGGTCCTAGGGCATGGATCTAACTAAACGATACATTTTGAATAAAATGACAAATGCACGTAACTAATGGCAAAATTTTATGCAGAGATAAGAAAGATATATTCACAAAGGTGGAATGTAATCATGCGTGGGGTAGGGGGTATTGCAATCCATCAACTTCTAGTTTTTTAACATTTTTATTGGTCCATAGATAGAAAAACGAAAATTATGCAATCGCGGCGCACAACGTTTTGCGTCAGTATAATGCAAAATGGGAGGAGCGCGTGGAATTAAATAAACTAGGGAGCATATATCGTTGGAGGAAACTGAGAGCCAATCAAGGCATTTTTGATAAATGTCATTTTCGTTTTCAGTCAGCACACCGAAAATTAGTTTTAAGGATCAAGGCGTATGGGGGGTTTCATTTCTGTTACATTTTGGTGGATTTTTGACTAGTGTAATTTTTAAAGCGTCCACAGCAATTTAGGGTAAAAATTTGAAAAAAGGAGAGCATGGAAATAAAGGTAGGACAAGATTATGGTGAAACGGCGCCCAGAAATGACGTACCGAGACAGAAACTCACAGTCAAGTGACCAAAAATTCAATGGAAAGAAAAGTAATTGGGGTCACCAATAAGTGTTGGCCTTTGATTATTACAGTGGTTTGTATATGTGATTTCAGTGGTTGATGACAAGTCTAGGCCTAGTGAGGGACCCAAGTCAGTATACCACAGAAACAGTGGAAATACAAGGGGCGACTAAGGACATACCACTCATGACACTTCCCATCGCAAGGATAACGGTGAAAACTCGCTATGTGGAAGGAGAAATCAGAGCAGCAGTGATAGATGAACCAATCTACCCTCTGATATTGGGGTGTAGATACGTCTTCTTGGGGAATCCCGATAAACCTGTGATCATGGCGACAGTGCAGACCAGGTCACAGAAGAAGGAGGAAGAAGGTGAACCTATAAATGCTCATCCAGAGGAGATGAGGAAGGCGCAGGCTGAGGATAGGACACTCAAGCCCTGTTTTTAAAAAACAAAAAACTGCCCAAATGCCCACCACACCTCCCGAGCAAGGGGGAATATTCATGAAATGATTTTCGATGTAAAGCACAACTCTTCTAAAGGAAGGCCGGAACTGGAACAAATGGTCACAACCAGCTGGTCTTCCAACTTCATATAGAGATAAAGTGATGGAACACGGGCATGCGATTCCCTTCAGTGGTCACATGGGGATCAGCGCCACAGGACAGCGTATAGCTTGTCATTACTTCTGGCCAGGGATAACGGAGGATATAAAAAGATATGTCAAATCCTGCCCAGAATGTCAAAGGGTAGCTCCAAAGCACTGGACTGCTCCTGCAACTTTATGGGAAATGCCCATAGTGGGAACACCTTTTGAGAGGGTTGCAGTGGATATTGTAGGACCTCTCACTCGGACCAAGAGGAGGACCAGTTACATCCTTACTCTGGTGGACACTTGTTCTATGTGGGGAGAGGCGGTAGCCCTGCCATCAATTGATTCAAAACATGTAGCAGAGGCACTACTTACAATATTTACCCGATTAGGATTCCCGCATCAAATCTTGACGGATAATGGTTCTCAGTTCTCCAAATTCAAGGGAAACTTAACGGAAGAATGTTTTTTTCATAAGCTATTTTCAAGCCAGACACTTTCATTGTAGTCCGTACCAATCCGCAAGGGAGAACGGACCAGGTTAGAAGAGGTTCAAGCGAAACCGGATCTTGGGATTTCTAAGCCAGACCGAATAGTTCATTGACTATCCCATGAAAGTCTGTCATCTGCGGGGAAAACCATCCAGCGTATCAAAGAGTAATTGCCCGGGATCTCATTTCCTGATGGCGATTGGCCTAGTAATTCCTATTGCTGTATCGCCGAGATTTGCGTTAAACCGGTGGTGTTGGTAACCCCCGTTTTATTACACATATGTTTTTCATAACCCACGAATGGGAGATGGTTTGTTATCCAACAAGGCATGCTCTCCGCAATCGCTATTTGCGATAAACATAAAAAGGTAGGCCCATTAAAAGGTCCATTTGAAAGAAGCTGGATTAAGGGACCTTGAGAATGACAGATGAGAAGGCGGAAAGAGACTGTTACCATCTATCTTATCAATATGTGAACGAACTGACCACTCGTTTGAAAGCTGGATGGAAACTGGCAAATGATAATTTGAAACAAGCCAGGAAGAAACATGCAGCATATTTTAATAGGATGGCAAAGGACAGGGAACTGGCAGTCGGAGAGAAGGTGCTGCTTCTACTACCCGGAAGCCAGAATAAATTACAAATTGGTTGGCAAGGTCCATATACGGTTCTAGAGAAGGTGTCTAGAACAAACTATAAAATTGACAAAAAGGGGAAGGAGAAAGTTTATCATGTAAACCTGTTAAAGAAGTATCTGGACAGACCACTCCAGGAAAGCATCCCTTTACTGACCTTAGCTATCGCAACTCAAATGCAAAAGGAACCACTCACCTCACATGAATACCCATTACATCCTTGTGAAACAGCAGCACAGGTAAAAGTCAGTAAGCACCTGACTAAAAACCAGAGGGAGAGAGTTCAACAGGTTCTGGAGGAACATACAGATGTATTAACAGATAAACCAGGACATACAAATTTGCTACAGTATGACATGAAACTGGTAGACTCAAACCCAATCTGTATGAGAGCCTATTCTATTCCGTTCGCGAAGGAGAAGGCATTGAAGGAAGAAATAGATTATTTGTTGAAGGAGGGGATTATTTCGCACAGTGAATCATCTTTTAGTTCTAGTGTCGTTTTGTTGAGAAAACCGTCTGGGGAACACAGACTGTGCATAGATTACAGGAAACTGAATGCTGTCACAGAAGGACAAGTGCATCCATTACCAGACACAAAACAGTTATTTGCCAGACTGAACAAGGCAAAATACTTTTCAAAGGTGGATCTTAGTAAAGGCTATTACCAGATCCCAGTGAAGCCTGAAGTGAGACCTTATTTGGCTTTTAGCACTTCAGATGGACATTATGAATTCAACATGCTACCATTCGGACTGAAAAATGCTCCGAGTGTATTTTCAAGGATGATGCGCAAATTGTTGGATCCCCTGAATAACCCATGTATCACGAATTTCATGGATGATATTCTCGTCGCCACAGAGACATTTGAAGAACACATTGAAGCTCTAGAAATGTTATTTAATAGGCTTAGGGAGGCGAACTTAACTGCTAGGCCAACAAAATGTTGCATTGGATGCAAAGAGTTGGAATTCTTGGGACACACGGTATATCAGGGTAGCATGACCCCTGATCCTAAGAACTTGGAAAAACTGCAGAGAGCACCTAGACCACAAACAAAAAAGGACGTGCGATCATTCATGTCGTTATGCGGATTTTATCAAAAATATATCAAAGATTTTAACTCTATTTGTGCTCCTCTGACTGATCTGACTCGCAAGGGACTTCCAGATAAAATTAATTGGACTGCGCAAAGTGAATTAGCGTTCCAATATTTAAAGGAAAAACTCACTAGTAAGCCTATTCTCAAACTACCTGATTTGACACAGGACTTTGTCTTGCGAACCGATGCCAGTAATGTAGGACTCGGGGCGGCTTTGTTGCAAAGATCATCTTCACCAGATGGGGAACTGAAACCAGTCGCTTATGCAAGCCGCAAATTGAATAAGGCGGAACAAGGATACTCCACAAGCGAAAAAGAATGTTTAGCGTTGGTCTGGGCAATAAAGAAGTTTCAAATCTATCTGTATGGTAGGACTTTTGTGGTCGAGACGGATCATCAGCCTCTTGTATTCTTATCTCAGGCTAAGCATGAAAACGCAAGATTGCTGAGGTGGTCTTTATTGCTTCAACCTTATCAGTTCAGTATCCAATATATCCCAGGTAAATTGAATGTCGGTGCAGATTTCCTCAGTCGGCACCCCTGTGATCAAAATTAGAGTAATGGCAAGCGTAAGGAGAGATTTTGTCTATGTGTATCACTGGTTTTAGAACTTGCCGTAGGCATGTTTTCAGGTGGGGAGATGTGTCGTAAAATTAACAAGTGATGCAACGTCAAAATATCTCCAATGATACAACGTAGGGATAAAAACCAATGCGTAAGCTGCTAGAATACATGATCGCCCGCCATGGAAATGAAATTGTTAGACTTGAAGGCAAAACGGAACGAGGATCAAAAGACAAGAATCTGACTGAACGCGTACTTGAACTAGCGAGGTTAATGGACGCAAATTGGTGGGGCAAGGAGGAAAAGTCACGCCCCCCCCCCCCCCCAAGTTGACATAAAGTAAGGAAATCGACAGAAGGGACCTTGGATATGATACGCCACAGTCATTTATTGGACCCTTTTGCGATACCAAGCCTTTTATTTGAATTCAGCGGCTAAACGCAGATGCTTGAAATATTACAAAATTTAAAAAGTAACTTTTTCTTAATATTAACGTTAGGAATATAAAAATTAGCTGGCCGGATGGCCCATTCTGAGCAGTGAAATAATATGCTTTCATTTATACAGACGGACAGATAATAAGAAAGATAATGACAAAAGACGGTGTTGTTCACATCAGCGAAAGACTGCATTGAATCAAACATGTCACTATTTGCACAAAAATCACGACCTTGAGACTCAAGTGTTCAAATCTAGTTAGTATGGAAGAGAGAGGGTGTTGGGGAGAATGGTGGCTAAAAATAACTTAGGAAGCAGGTTCGTGCAGTTTTACATGTGTTAGTCCAAAAAAACAAGTGAAATTGTGGGAAAAGATAAATTGTGACCGACGTACATTTTAAAAATTGAGATGTACTTTTGACTTTTTTGGGAACAGATAAAATGTGACTGACGTACATTTGAGAAAATAAGATGTAATTTTGACTTTATTTTCAAATTTTGAATTGAAAAGCTTAGTCTTCTGATCTGATTGGCCAACGCATTTTATATTAGCGGGATAGAGACGCACATTTTTGCCATTCGACATAAGTCTGTCCAGTAACACAGTCATTAATTGTAGTGGTGATTTCCCAGAAATAATACATAATATTCAGTGGGACACCATACTATAGCCAGCAGCTCAGCTGAGTTTTGCTAGTATTAACTGTGTACCATATTCATATTTCTGGTAAGACTAAACTTATTTCTTTGTACATTTAATATTTGTTTAAGGTTCGAGTGATTTGATACTGCAATAGCATAATCTGTTCCTTACAACAAGTAAGGGTTCGCTCTAGACCCCCCGCCCCAGATCAGGGTCTAGAGACAAATAAAATACATAAACTCCAGCAAGGGTTAGGAAGGACAGATCAAGTGTTGAGAACAATGAAACATATTACCTATCCTATTTTAGGGCAGGAAACTAATGAACCTATTTCAGAATCTGTAGTCTGGGAGGACTTAACCGATGTGAAACCAACAGGGTAAAATGTGCTGTATGGTCAGAGAGATCTGACCCGTCTATATGTTGTTGTTGTGTAGTGTGTGTCCAGTCATGGTTAGAGAATGGAATTTGACACATAAATAATACTTTGATTGCAGAGCTGTGAGTTTCAGTTGGCACCCAAGCGGTGTCGAATGAGTTGGTGATTTTACACGAGTGGATCCGTGCAGTAACGTTGTGTCAGAGCATTTTCTTATTGCCCCCAAGCACGGAGAGGTGGGGCCACCATAAGTCTTATATTGCCCCCAAGCACGGAGAGGTGGGGCCACCATAAGTCTTATATTGCCCCCAAGCACGGAGAGGTGGGGCCACCAGATCTCAGCACCAGAGCTACCTATTCAAAGTTGAGTGAGCCTCTGGTCTGCTGGAAATTCACCAACTCCATTTAGTTACTAACAATCCCATAAAATTCCTGCCATTACTGGACAATGTGTAGTCACTATAGATCGGGAGTGATGAGGCCACCCCAACAGCACAACCATTAACTATCCTCCCAATTAGATGACTGCTATAAACATTAATAAAACTAAATAGTCTAGTAACATACATATGTACACCCTTGCATTTATTATGTAATATTCCATGCATTTCTTTCATATTTCTAAATCTTTCATAAGTTCTGGTCAAAATAAAACTTGGTCCAGAACGAAATAAATGTAAGAAAATTTCTATCAAAATTTTTTACACACTTGAGTTAGTTCAGTGTATTATAACATTTGTTAATATTATTAGACTTCTTAAATATCTGTGTGTGTGTCTATAAACTATCACACCACATTACATATCATTACCCTAGACATTTAACGTAGCCACATTCATTAGAAAAAAAAAAGATAAGTGTGAGGTCGTAGTGGTAGCGAGAAGGGCCTTCTGACAATTCACAGTTACATATTATCTCAGGAGCCTTCACAGCTGACCTCATGCATCACACGTAGTACTATCACCATCATATAATACCATCAAAACCACTACAAGGATCTTACGTTGAGATGTATGTTAATATGGTGTAACATTTGTATAATAAAATGACATTCAGTTCTCTTTATCTTGACAACTGTTTCATGTAAATTAGTTAAATAGGTGTTAACAAAAAAATATTTCAAAATAGGAAATGACTTTTCAGTGCCCTGTATATTTAGTCTGGGTCGTTTCCAGGCTTTATATTCCCCAATTGCTGGTAGTGTCCAAGAATAACCACCGTCTTGAAAGCCATTCCTTTGCGGTGCTAAGTTGGTCGTATTTTAAGTCACGATTCACTTTTGCAGCGAGGCGACATAGCCGTTTCGGATGGTCCCTTGTTCGATTACGCGGTTAGACTGTCACTTTTGTTACTTTTTTGTTGTCTGGTGTTTTCTTTCTTTTGTTCCTTCTTTCTTACAAGATTCTGTCACATATCTATTTATATTTATTACTCGTATTTACTTTATGTGGGTATCTTTGATGTATGCCTGTGAGTATGTGGGCCAGTTTTCTGTCTAGTATACATATTTTTTTCAAGTATTGTGTTGAAGGGAGAAGGCGATCACGTCGCTCTACAGTTTCAGTTCCTTAATCATCATCATTCTCCCTTTACGCTCTTTAAGGATCATGGGGTCGCTGCTGCAGTTATCCGCCTTGCGCCAAAGCACTTCAAGTACTCTTGCAGTACACTGTAGCACACTTTTAAAAATAATACTGTTGCCAACCCATGAGTTAGAGCTGTGTATTAATTTGTCTTGTAGACATTTCTCTAAGCCATGTCCTCTATTTTATCTCTTTGCAATCACCTAGCTCCTCTTTTACCGTAAGTTTTTGCCTGTTGTTCTCTTCTGTTAGAGTACAGACTAATACTGGACTGTTTCTTTCTTAAGTTTGTGGTAAGATTCCTTAACGCACTAGTCTCTACTAGGACATACATACATACACTCTTACAGAGGTGGTTTCTGTAACACGTTTTTGGTTTTATGTGATGACAGTTTCATATTACTCAACTGTTACGACGTGCATGAAAAAGCAGTAATCCTATTCTGTCCTCATCGTAGGAGAGATCCCTGGGGACTAAACAATGCACTTAGACAACCAATAATTAAACGAGAAGGACAAAGAAGAATGCCCCCTCAATTAACAACACAAGGTACAAAACAATTACAGTTTTCTGGATATTTCCCGAGGAAAGAAGTGCGGAAAACCTGGAAATAATAAATACATTTCATGTAAAATAAAAAGAAGTACGAGGTGCTTATCCAACAGTCCCAGGACTTGCACTGAAGCGAGCAAACCACAAGTAGTTCGTACTTGCACTGAAGAGAGCAAACCACAAGTAGTTCGTACTTGCACTGAAGAGAGCAAACCACAAGTAGTTCGTACTTGCACTGAAGCGAGCAAACCACAAGTAGTTCGTACTTGCACTGAAGAGAGCAAACCACAAGTAGTTCGTACTTGCACTGAAGAGAGCAAACCACAAGTAGTTCGTACTTGCACTGAAGAGAGCAAACCACAAGTAGTTCGTACTTGCACTGAAGAGAGCAAACCACAAGTAGTTCGTACTGGCACTGAAGAGAGCAAACCACAAGTAGTTCGTACTTGCACTGAAGAGAGCAAACCACAAGTAGTTCGTACTTGCACTGAAGAGAGCAAACCACAAGTAGTTCGTACTTGCACCGAAGAGAGCAAACCACAAGTAGTTCGTACTTGCACTGAAGAGAGCAAACCACAAGTGGTTTGCACTTGCACTGAAGAGAGCAAGCCACAAGTAGTTCGTACTGGCACTGAAGAGAGCAAACCACAAGTAGTTCGTACTTGCACTGAAGAGAGCAAACCACAAGTAGTTCGTACTTGCACTGAAGAGAGCAAACCACAAGTAGTTCGTACTTGCACTGAAGAGAGCAAACCACAAGTAGTTCGTACTTGCACTGAAGAGAGCAAACCACAAGTAGTTCGTACTGGCACTGAAGAGAGCAAACCACAAGTAGTTCGTACTTGCACTGAAGAGAGCAAACCACAAGTAGTTCGTACTTGCACTGAAGAGAGCAAACCACAAGTAGTTCGTACTTGCACCGAAGAGAGCAAACCACAAGTAGTTCGTACTTGCACTGAAGAGAGCAAACCACAAGTGGTTTGCACTTGCACTGAAGAGAGCAAGCCACAAGTAGTTTGTACTTGCACTGAAGAGAGCAAACCAGAATTTTTTTTTTTTTTTTTAAACAAAATTTTGCCTCGTTTTGGCGAGGCCGCGTCCTGTTCAACCTAGCCAGTTATATTAGGGCGCAAGTCCAAATATAAAAGACTTTTAGGTGTGGAGAATTGTTACAGTCAGCAAACCACAAGTAGTTCGTACTTGCACCGCTAAAGAGATCTGAAGACTCCCTTCCTGTAATAGTGTTCCAAATTCCACAGTGATGCATGCACCTGTTTCTCTTTTTCACAAACGTTTTTGTACGGTGCTGTCAGGGACGTTCCGCTATTCTCTAATGACGTGAAATGGTAGAATTCAAGGAGCAGCATGTCTGCTTCAAGAGGCAGCACGGACTGATGGTATGCAGGCAAACCCAGGAGTAGGTCAGAAGGAACGGAAACTTCCTTTCCATGATTATCACTAGTGAGGAAGGCAGTGTTTACGGCAACAACCGTGTTCGTCCTAGTGGAAGAGTCCAGTCTCATCGCTACCAAAGAAAGTGAGATAGATCAAGAGCGAAATCAAAAACATGCTGATCTGCTTTTTTGAAAGGAGGGAAAAGTCCGAAAGGAGTTTGTTCCTTCAGGACAGAAGGTAAATCAGCGCTTCCACAACGTCCTACAAGACGCCACCAGGCGCGATGGCCACTGACTGCTTTGACGGTCGGTGGCTATGGATCATAGAAGAAGAAGACAACGTCCATAGGAATTTGGGGTGGGGGGGGGGGGCATGAGGAAGAAGCTTCCAGACAAGTGGCGCACACATCGTGGACAGTGGTCATTAGAACAACGGCTCCACGTAACTACAGAATTTTCGACCGAGGAACGACCCAGATTAATTATAGCCGTAATCACTGCTATAAACTTTCTATTCATCAGTATAGGTCAGATAACATTGTAAATATGGCAAATCATACGTAATTAACGATTATGCTTATATGTTAAAAAAAAAACATCAACAAACCTCTGATGGGTTATAATTAGGATATAATAAACACAATATAATAATTTTAATTTCCAATATATAAACATGGCATCCCCCCTCCACTTAGTACAAAGTAAATCAAAAGTGGGAAATTGAATGAATGTGTGTGTAGTGCCGTCTCCTGCGCCCCCCCCCCCCCCCGCCCCCCCCCCCCCCCCCCCCCCCAAAAAAAAAAAAAAAAAAAAAAAACAGCAGTCTCTCGCATATGCAGTATTGTTAACAAGATGGAAGAGAGCGGGAAATCCCGGGGTGTCTGGAATGACACCCAATTCACTAATCATCTGTCATCATCAATGTGCATTACAAGAACCTCACCAGACCCTCACTCTCCCGTCACACCACCACTAATCCTTATATATTAATTTTCTTGTTATATACTGTTGTATTATATGGCGTAATTTTCTACGTCTGTCTATTCTCAACACCTGTTCTACAGTTATGGGTAACTTTCACGAAATAACCAGGCTCGTTTAAGCGTTTATGATATGATAAGCCTGAAGAAGTATAAGCGTTTCTTTAATAACAGCAAAAAATATAATAATACATTTACTTCCATAGATTTACGTAACTAGAACTAAGTAGTTTCTACTTACTCAAGAAGGCGAAGATTTTATGATTTACCAAAAACTGTCTGCTTCTGGGAAATGCCGTTCACAATCAGTGCTTGGAAGTGCACTTTTGAGGTACGAGACGTGCGCATCTTCTCTACCATATTTTTGACTCTCCTTCTTCTTCCTCGTACATTCTCAGATGACCAGAGCTGACCAAGACCCTACTCCACCTCCAAGTGGTGGTCCTGGAAACAGGATGCATCACTGCAATCTGGCTGAGTGAGTAGGGATCGAAGAGGGAAGGCTAACACGGTCCCAAAAATGCCACGCTGAAGTCGGATGTGTCAGCCGAAAGGCGCAAATATCGCAGCTTGGATGTAAACGGACACAACGCAACCAACGTCCTTTTCAGGATGAATAAAGAAGAAGAAGAAGAAGAAGAAGAAGAAGAAGAAAAAGAAGAAGAAGAAGTCTACTTGAAAGTTTTCAAAGAAAGCAGCAGTCAGTTTGAGACTATTTGAATCTCCGTAGAGCTTTTCCACGAATGACACTGGTGTCGGTCATATGTGCTTTCTCTGTTCCACGTGTGATGGGCAACTTTGAACCAGATGTTCAGCAGCCATTTTACCAGTGCCACAGTTATTTTTGACTCAGTAACTACTATTACTACCTATCCGTACACTTTCAGACGTCAACGTGAATAAGTTTTAAGAATTTGGTGGTCATCTTGAGGTTGTCGGTATCTCCATAGAGTTTGTCCAGGAGTAGTACTGGTGACGATTCTGTTCTTCATATAGTGGGCACTTTTGCAGCAGATATTCAGCTGTCATTTTATCGTTGTCACAGCTACACTTATCGGTGGGAACGGTATCTCAGTGTTGTGGCCTGTGAGGAGTCTGAAGATAACCACTTGATCACTTCTATTAAACTGGTAATGTGTCATGTTCTTCTGGTGGTCTGGATTCTCTATTTTCCACTTGTTTCTCACTCAAGAACTGAAAATTAATTATTTTTTTTTAAAGAACAAATATCCCGTTCATCCCTTGATTGATTATAATTAAGATTTTTGTGTGTGTCTAACCAGCGGCACTCGAGCTTTCCAGCTCTTTTGGCCCACATGTCATTGCGAGGCTGGGGGGTCAGTGGACTTTCCTTCCAACCCGGTCAGGAGCGAAGCTCCTTCCCACCCACACGGGATTTATGTGCAGGAGCCGTTCAGGTTATTCAGTCAAATTTCCGGTCGTAAACATTCCTTCAAACGCTGACGCCCGGGTTTGAACCATGAAAACCTGGTCGCCAGTACAACGCCGTAGCCATTACACCAGCGCGGCTCCCAATTAAGATATATAGTGTAGTTAATTAAAGCTATCAATTTTTATTTCCAATATCAAAATATGGTTTCATCTCCCCACTCCACTCAGTCCAAATAAAAGGAGATAAAGGATCCCGTTACTCGCCCATTGAGGCATATTGGGAATATGGTGTTAGGCCCATATTTTCTTGACCATCGGCACACTAGGAGTGAAATGGCCGCCTTAACCTTCCCAGAGTAGCTCTGGTACCCAATTCATGAAGCTTAGTTCAAATAGAATAATTAACAAATGTAAGACTGTGTGAACGTATGTGTGTTTGTGCCCTCCCATTTAAGAAAAAATTCTCTCTCAACTGCTATGTTGTTAACAAGGAAGAGAAGGGTAAAGAAAGCCCAGGGTGTCCGGGTTGACACCCAATCCACTAGTCATCTACCATCAGCAATACGCATTACGAGACTCCCTCTAGAGCCTCACTTTCCGGTCACACCATCACTGATCCTTATATGTTAATTTTTGTTCGTGTTGTATACTGTTTTACTATATAGTGCAGTTCTCTAGGTCTGTCTACTCTCAAGACCTGTTCTACAGTTATGGGTGAATCACATGTCCGCAAATAATCTAATATTTGTTTTTTTTTTATGCTGTTCATACTTCCTACATTTTAGTAGGGAATGCTCTGTATTATTTTCCTCTAAACACTCTGCACGCTAAGGTTTTTCTATTCTAAAATACTGACGACTGTTATTCAGTATCTTTCAGCATTCTCGTGGGGAACCCCAGTCCTAAATAAATACATGCCAACCCTGTCCTGTCCTGTACCATCCGTTCAAGGTCCTTCCACGACCTCTTTATCCCGTTCATGTCTGTCTCCAGTTCTCTTTTCCTTGAGTTTCTGGTTTCCCATTGCTCTTACCTTTGGTTTCCCATTGCTCTTACCTTTGGATCCCCATTGTTCTTACCTTTGGTATTCCAGAAAAGGGACTACATTGTAATGCTATCAACTGATTTTCTCAATGTGTGTCGTAATCAACGCCAGCGTCTCCTCCTCACATCTTCTTCAGCTGGTATTTGTCTGGTTGTACCCGTAGAATTAAATTAACTCGTGCCTTTGTATTCTTTGATATTATTGTCTGTACCTCAAACATTGTCCGTTGTACTAATGCCGATATATATATAAGATTCCTCATCTAGTAAGGATGCTTCTGTCAGTGCAGTCCAGCTATGGTTAGCTGCATCTATTCTTTGTCTTGTCTCTGAGTATTTCCAAACCTAATTTTTGTGACCGCTTTACAAACATTATTATTATTTTGTCTTGTACCAGGTCACAGTTGTTGTGTAGAAGAGCAAGATTGTCGGCAAAACCTAACTAACATTGAACCGACCTTTATAGCTCTCTCTCTCTCTCTCTCTCTCTCTCTCTCTCTCTCTCTCTCTCTCTCTCTCTCTCTCTCTCTCTCTCTCTCTCTCTCTCTCTATCTATCTATCTATCTACCTACTTACCTACCTACCTACCTACCGACCGACCGGCCGGCCGGCCTGCCTGCCTGCCTGTCTGTCTAGCTAGTTTTTTCTCTTTCTGGTTTAAACTTTTCATAAATAAATAAATTTAAACTTTTCCCATGATGAAAAGCATTCTTACCAACAACAAAAAAACTGTCACTGGCAGAGGAACGAACGAACGAACTTTATTTTGAAAAGGTTTGTGCACACATACCAGTTACTGTCCTGTCTCAAACCCTGCCCTTTGTCTTTCATCCTGTATCCTGATACTCGTGTAAACAATTAATATACATTTTTGCATGTATCATTAATATTAAAAAAATATAAACGCACTCTCACATGGTTTAAAGATGCCATATAGAAATTAAATTACTCATTAACCATTTAACATCTGGACGATGATCAATCTATAAACAAAAATATTATAGACAGTAGAGATATGGTTGCCCCGGGAAGTTCCCGGGGGTATCTGAAAAACAAACAGTATGAGAACTACTGCCTACAGCGACATCAGGCATGTCGTAAAGGCGATTAATACGAGATGGTGCGTGGAACTGGCAACCTCACCATGTAAAATACGTTGCTACAGCAACCATCGCTTCCAGGACATATTACTGCTTTGGCGCAGGTTTTCTACAAGAAGGCCAATGGTAGTGGTGGTTCCTTCTTCCATGAAAGCAACAACAACAACAACAACAAAATAAATGATGACAGATGCAGTTCCTAAGAAGCTGCGGCGAATACTCTCGATGACCAGACAATGTCAACGAAGTTCTCAGAAAAAAAAACAAAAAAACAAGCCCGTAGATCGCTATTTGTTAACCATGGGCGCATGCACACCTTCGGGGTTCGAGACCCAACTTCTGGGGGTTCAAGACATGCCAGATATTTTAGAAAGCGAATTATCATAATCACTATATGATACACGGAACTCAGATGTATTTCTACAAAATAGAACAGTGACAACACGAATTAAATACCAACCGTCATATTTTGAACATAACATGTTTTAGAACATTTTCTTATTTATGATATATTTTACGAGATGGAAGATAATGGGGTGCCAGGCTTCATTAGACCATGTAAAGGGGTGCGAGGCTTCTTAAGATGTCATAAAAAGGTCAGAGGGTTCTTAAGATGTTATAAAGGGGTCAGAGGCTTCTTAAGATGTTACAAAAGGGATACGAGGCTTCTTTTTTTGTTTTTGGTCGGCCTCTCTTTCGTTTTCCTTCAGGGGTCCATAGCATAGCTGTTCTTGTGATGGCATCGGGGTCTCTTCTGAGGACATGGCCAACCTAGCTCCAGCGTCTGCCAGCTATGATGGTGTGCATGTCCTCTTGCTTGCTCCGAGTAAGCAGATCTTGGTTGGTGATGGTATTCGGCCAAAAGATTTGGTGAGGCTTCTTAAGATGTCATAAAGGGGTGCGAGGCTTCTTAAGATGTTATAAAGGGGTCAGAGGCTTTTTAAAATGTTACAAAAGGGATGCAAGGCTTCTTAAGATGTCATAAAGGGACGCAAGGCTTCTTAAGATGTTATAAAGGGATGCAAGGCTTCTTAAGATGTTATAAAAGGGTGCGAGACCTGTAAAAGTTTAGAAGCACTGCTGTACGAAGGAGACCAAGTTCTTTAGAATTGTTATTAGACCATAAAGGAGAATCTGGTAACAGAAAATAAATGCAGGAAAATAAAAATATGACGGATACAGAAAGCCCATTTTAGTTTCCAGGGATCTCTGAAGAGACTAAGAAAGAATAAAACTACTACACCCTCAAGCGTGTCCTACTAGGCCATTAATATGAGGTTGTGCGTGGAGCTGACATCCTGTCCAACTGTGTTGCCCGTTTGTTAACGGCGCCCGAAAGGAGAACAAAGAATAATGCCTCTGCAATCTTTCAGGAATTCTTCAGGAAGGACAACTTTCAGAACCGTTTGAGTTAAGAACTAGAGTGCGACTGTGATAACACTTGTCACCATTTCTCTTCCTATTGGCCATAGATTGAGTAGTTATGAAAGCATCAACCTCAACCAACAGAAATGGAATCCAGTAGACTCTGACTAAACAGCTTGACTATCCAGATTTTGCAGATGACCTGGCACTTCTGTCCTTTAACCGTAATCAGATGCCAAACAAAATTAAAATCCTTGATGAGAGATCACAGCACGTTGGTCGAAAAATGCCCAGGGAGAAAACAAAGATAATACGAATAAATGCAGGAAACGATAACACGAATGTACTGGAAGAAACACAACTACAAGATGTAGAATCATACATATTGTGACAAAACGGGGCGGCCCCTATCGATATTTGTTTCACTCCGGTAGTATCGGTACATTTGTGGTACTGATTTTTATTATTTGCTCTCAATTGTCGCACTTTTCTTTCTTTCTTCCTTCATTATTTTTCTGCTAAGTAGCAGATATTTGAGTTTATCAAATCATTCGACACTCCCTGTAGGTGATAATAATCACATTTGATTGGCGCTGCCTAGATTTGTTGGCTATAGGCGCGGCAGATTAACATGTACATTGGCCAGCGCTATCGGTTTAATCACAGATAAGACATGGATGACAAGATTACTTTAGATAAACGTAAGATTGCTACATCTCGAACACATGGTCATATGCGGTTACAGGTGTGTTTGGAAGTTTGTACACAAGGGCATCGGACATCTTATTACCATATATGGGAGAGTTGACCTCTGCCTTACGTTCAAAATTATCCGATATCGGAATATTTTGAAATTATCCCATAACCCGCCTGGTTGAATATGATTGGGGTATTTTGATAGCTCATAACAAACGAAGGCGTGGGAAGGCAGGGAATACAATCTGACATTTTCTCAAGCTAATTCACTTGAGAAATCGCTCGCCAAGACACCAGACTGCTACAGTGAAGAATTAGAATTCAGAATTCCTTCTTAAAATACCGGACACCTTTTATTGGAGTATTTATCAGGACTTGCAATATAGCCCAGAAAATCTCTAACATTTTAAATAAGGAAACCGGGACTGAGGAAACTGAAGGACCCCACACGAAGTCAGAGAGGGAAATTATTAAATTAACCCCCAGACGCGTGTAAGAGGCCGATTTAAGTCTCTTTTATTCATCTGTGCAAAACAGTCTGTGAGTCAGGATTGGCGTAAGTTGTGATTTACATGTCATATTTTATTACTAACACGCACACACACACACAAACATACACACACATATATATATATATATATATATATATATATATATATATATATATATATATATATATATATATATATATATATATATATATATATATATATATATATAACCATATGAAGTTCAATGTGTGAACCTCGCTATTGGATGTCAAAGTCATTTGAGGCTGGCAACCTGTGGTGAAGTGGGATGTTATAAATATTTATAGGGGACTTAGTGTACTGACTGAGATCAGCTGTGAAGGTATCTATATCTATTAAGAGTAGTGTATTATAGATAACCTTACTTGCTACCACATATCTCTATATATCTCAGTCAGAATTATTCTGGAATAGTGTGATGCTACGTTATGTGTCTAGGGTATGTGTATGATGAAGTGTAAGTCACAACAACAGACAGATAAACAATTTAATTTAATCCACTACTCTTAACAACACTGTGACACTCACATACATATAACACTCTATGAGAATATCTTAAAGAAGTCACTCGTAACTTTTCAAATAACAATATGTATTCATTACTGGCATGAATGAATATGTGTCCTGATTCAACTACAAGGGAACCAGGAATCACAATCAATTTAAATTACAAGTTATGTACAGAATGTATTTAATATGAATATTGTAGTGACATATATTATTACAAAATGTTCTATGTGTGTCAGTTGTGTAGTAGTAAAATGAGGTAATACTGGTTTTGTTTTGTTCAAGCTCTGTTGGTATTTGTCATCATGACTTCAATAGTTTGTCTTTAGGGACTAGTATTGGAGATGTTCACAGTTCCTGATTTTAAGACAAGTAAATTCCCCTCTTAATGTTAATTTTACAAAGTCAGTTCAAGATGAGGGGACATAATGTTGAGCTCAGCTGGCCAAGTTAGCTTATCTGGCGTGATGGCGGCAGGAAAGGACTCCTCTGCTCGAATTCTCCTCTGGGCTCTGGAGACACCTCACTGATAGCTAAAAGGACCAAGGAGTATGCTGTCCGACACTGGATTCAGCAAAGCTCTGACCAGGTGCTGCTCAGTACCATCAAGACCACTGTCCCTGAAATCAAGAAGGATGTACCTTCTACTTCATAACTAACTTAAACTCTCTTGTTACACTGATCACAACACAGCACAAACATTGAGTTCAGAGCATTAGGCCAACTGTCAGCTTCATTTGAAATACTTTATTCCAGTATTACCCTTCTTAATGGTTACTACGCCTCTGCAATTCCAGCATTATTTCTTTCTATTCAATCATCCAGGTGTCAGTGTACTGTTTGGCCATTCCATGCCGTTTTACTTCTCTCCGACACCCTCTGTTCAGGCTGGAGCATTACAGGCTTTACCTCACGTTGGCCACTGAACTACACATATATATACAGGCATAAATCAACAATTCACATTCAATTTTCATTAAAAGATATTGAATGGTTCAAGCTTACCACAATTCATACGAATAAACACAGATACGTTGATTAGCAATGAATTCTGGCACAAACTGGCACAAATTCCCATCTGCTTATCTTCCAGGCTTTTATTTAGCCAAATATAAGCTGGCTTCAACGCACTGATGCTTTATCAATCTTATTTAAACAAGTGGTTTCGAACTAACGCTCCCAAGTGTGTATATCAGCGAGTCTGACCAATGAGCCCCGTTTCGACAAGTGTTTGAAAAAATGTTACCTTTCCCCGTTTCCCCTAACAACCAAGATAGTATTTATAGCCCGACCAATCGTGGTTAGGCTTTCATTTGTTGCGCTCCAATCAATTTGGAGTTTACATGGTAGGCTATTTCTGTAACGTAAATTTTTTTTCAAACACGTTAAAAAAAAATCTTATGAGCAGAAATGATTTTATGCTGTCAGGCACCCCCAATATTTTATTTTGGGTATAATTTATTAATTCCTGGACTATTTGCGTAACGTTTTACATATTATTTGTCAGCAAGCCCTAAGGAACCCAAAAATACAAATTTAAAGGAGCTACGTGGCTGCATTCAAAATATGCAATTTCTTCTACCTCCTGTTTCGAAGATGTGCTGTCTGGGTACTGTTATGTTTTCAACCGTAAACCCATCTAATGTTATCTTTTCTAATAAGAGTTTTTTATGATTTATAAACCTAACTCTGGGAAAGGGTAGTGTATTTTATCACTGTCCGTCTGAAAAAAAGTTAGTGCTTGTAGTCTTACACGCGTGATGGCAGCATTTGTGTATCGCGCGAAGCGTGTTGCATGCGTTCCTGATTTTCAGCCCTCCCCTCTCTCTTTATCCTTTTGTCCATCTGTTCGTTCGTTTTGGTAACGTAATATAATTAATGTTAGGATTAATTTAGGTCATTACGCAGTACGTCTCAATGTTTTTCTTAGAAATGCAGCACACGTTTCATTGAAGAAGGCGGGAAATAATACAGTAAGCTTTTATATCAACGTGAAAGCGTTACAATTTGCAGACGAAGCAGAAAACAAGGGGGATTTCGAGTACATTCTTTGTGACAGCACTGTTATTTTCCCATTGCTCTTCTCTTTATTAATTTTATTTGTTAGGCTTTATATTTACCTAATAATTTATATATGTGGATTAGAATATTTCACGACACCTCCCCTCTTAAAACAGACATTATATGTCAGTCCTTTATTCTATATACACATAGAGAAATTTATTATTATTTCTGGGGTTTACGGTGATTCTCATCACACGGATGGCGGCTTAAAAAATCCGCTCCCAAATTGGTTTTTCCAGATATATACTCAATGCTAAAATTATATGGAGCCAGAAGTAAAGACCATCGGAGTAACCTAGAGTTCTCATGCTTAGCCTGTGCTAGAAACGATAAAGGTTTGTGATCTGTTTGCAACTTAAATGCCTTCCCATATAGATAAATATTGAATTTCTTTATTGCCCATATTACTGCAAGACATTCTTTTTCGCTAGTTGAGTAGTTGATTTCAGCTTTATTCAACTTTCTGCTAGCATATGCCACTGGGCTTAATTCCCCATCCAATGCATCTGATTTCTGTAGTAGAGTTGCACCTAACCCAATATTACTTGCATCCGTCCTTACTATGAATTCTTGACTTAAGTCAGGTAATTTCAAAATGGGTTTACTTGTGAGCTTTTCCTTCAATTCTTGGTAAGTCATTTCACATTGTGGTGTCCATGTAATGCGATCTGGAAGTCCTTTACGTGTCAATTCAGTTAACGGTGCACATATGGAATTAAAGTTCTTGATATACTTCTGGTAGAAACCACATAATGAGACAAAGGATCTCACGTCCTTCTTGGTTTGTGGTCTCGGGGCTTTCTGTAGTTTCTCTAAATTCTTTGGGTCAGGGGTCATGTTTCCCTGATAAACTGTGTGTCCCAAAAATTCCAATTCTTTACATCCAACGCAACATTTGGTTGGACGGGCTGTTAAATTTGCCTCCCTAAGTCGATCAAACAGCATGTTCAGAGAGTCAATGTGTTCCTCAAATGTTTCTGTTGCTATAAGGATATCATCCATAAAATTTGTTATACAGGGATTATTCAGAGGATCCAATAATTTTCTCATCATTCTAGAGAAGACACTAGGCGCATTCTTCAATCCAAATGGCAATCTATTAAACTCATAGTGTCCTTCTGAGGTACTAAAAGCTAGGTATTTTTTAATGTTAGGGTTTACTGCGAGATCTACGTATCCTTTACTCAGATCCACTTTTGAGAAATATTTAGCTTTATTTAGTCTGGCAAACAGCTGATTTGTATCCGGCAATGGATCCACCTGTCCTTCTGTAATAGCATTCAGTCTCCTGTAATCTATACAGAGTCTATGTTCTCCAGAGGGCTTCCTTAAGAGTACAACACCGGAACTATACGAAGACTCACTGTGCGAAATAATTCCTTCCTTCAATAGATAGTCTATATCTCTTCCTTCAAAGCTTTTTCCTTAGCAAACGGAATCGAATATGGTTTCATACAGACAGGTGTGGAGTCTATGAGTTTCATATCATATTCCAATAGGTTTGTATGCCCTGGTCGGTCTGTTAACACCTCTGCATGATTATTTAGAACCTGTTGCACTCTCTCTTTCTGAGTTTTCGTTAAATGTGTACTGATTTTCACCTGTGCTGCTGTCTCACAGGGTGTAATGGATATTCAAATGATGAAAGTGGTTCCTTTTTCATCTCCATGGCGATGGACAAGGTCAACAAGTGTGTCTCTTCCTGATGTTCTCTTTCCAAATATTTCTTCAGGAGATTCACATGATAGATTTTTTCTTTCTCCTTCTTATCTATCTTATAATTTGTTCTAGACACCTTCTCTAGAACTGTATATGGACCCTGCCATCCAATTTGTAACTTATTCTGACTCCCGGGCAAAAGAAGCAGTACCTTCTCTCCCACAGCCAAATTTCTGTCTTTCGCCTTCCTGTTATAATAGGCAGCATGTTTCTTCCTGGCTTGTTTCAAATTTTCATTGGCAAGTTTCCAGCCAGTTTTTAACCGAGTGGTCAGCTCATTCACATATTGGTATGAAGATGTAATGTTTTCCTCAGCCTTTTCATCAGTCCACGTTCTTAACAAAGCTACATATGGACCTTTAATTGTGTGGACCTATTTGTCCATGCACCGGTATGGTCTCTTCCACTCGAAGCTTTATAGTGATGATTTTTCCTCCCAGAATTATCATTCACAAAACGACCGCTACCAATTTTTCTTTTCCTGGGGTTTCCTCCCCACTTAAAATTCTTGATGAGAGATTTCCTCTCTACATCCTCTTCCTCCAGTTTGTTTAAGTCCGATTGAGGGATTTTCGGCTTATCCTGGGGTAAGACATCTGTTTGCACTCTCCGCATAGTGGCCATTGTAAAACAGTTAAGTGAAGCTTGTCCGTGAAAAGGGGCTTCCCATTCCATTTGGTCCACTTTATCAAATTTATTTTTCCTTTTATTGTTAGGCCTGATTTTGCCCCATGGCGTGTCCAGGTCCTGATCCATGTTCCCACTTGTGGGTGTTCCCTCATGTGCTATGCTACACCTTTCTACAAAATCCTCAATGTCCCATCTTGCTTTGGGCCAATAATAATTGTGAGCCACCTTTTGAATGATGGTACCTATCTTCTCATGGTCCCCATCTGGTTTCACATGTAGGCTCCTTATTAAGTCTGCCCTATATCTTTTAGGAAGTACCAGCTGTCCTTGACCTTTGGATCTAGCTCCAGTCTTCCTATACATCAACTTGTTTTTCATGTAAAAATCTCCCTTGCCTGGAGTTGTATGACAAGTTGACAATTTCCTGAAACAAGGCTTGAGTGTCTTATCCCCAGCCTGTGCCTTCCTCATCTCTTCTGGAGTGGTATCTAACATAATATCCTCCTCCTGTCTTGAGGTCGACCTGACCTGAAGGGTTGCCATATACACAGGTTTCCTTCTGCAACGGTCAGTGTCATGATTGTCCATCTGACAATTCTTACACCACCCTTTTCCTTGGTTGAAAGATTTTCTTTCATCATATTTCCTTTCATCGAATTGTGGGAATTTATTTTTATTTTCATACCGTGGCCTATCAAATTGGTGCTTACCTTTATTTTGATCCTTAGAATCAAATTTATTAAAGTTCTGTGGTGCCCTAAAGTTATCCACCTGTTTCTTTTTATTACCTGTTACCTCTGCTTGAGCTGCTTGATACCTTTCAGCAACATTTAGCAACTCACCCAGCCTCTCTGCACCTTGTTCCATGAGAAACTTTCTCAGGTCTGGAGCCATGGACTCTCTTAGTTGCTCTATAAGGACCATTTCCTTAAGATCTTGGGTTTTCCCCAGAGAAGTCCATTCCTCCAAGTATGTCTCTATTCGTGCAGAGAACTGGTGATAGGTTTCACCTGACAGTAGTTTAGCATTCCTAAATTTTTTCCTGTAAAACTCTGCATTCTTTTCATACCTTAACAAAAGAGCCTGCTTTAGCATGTCATAATTTTCCTGATCACCTCTGCTCATTTTTGCAAAAACTTCATAAGCTGCCCCACGAAGTCCCTGAGATAACTTTAAGCTCCACCTTTCTCTCTCTAACCCATACGTGGTAGCTAATAGTTCATACCTATTTAGGTAGCTCTCAATATCATCGTCTTTCTCAACAAAATGATCTAAATGAAAATTCATAGCTGAGGTTGAGGCTCCTTGAGTAACCGTAGCATCAGAGGCAAAGGGACTGGCACCATTTTCAGGAGCATGGCCTTGAAACTCAAACTCCCTTAGTCGTAATTCATGTTCCCTTTGTAATCTTTTCTCCTCCTTTTCTGCTTCCCTCTCTGCAGCTAATTTCCTCTCTTCTGCAGCTAATCTTTTGTCTTCTCTTTCTGCTTCCAATTTCTTAGCCTCTTTGTCAGCCTCAATCTGCAACCTCTTAGTCTCAGCCTCAGCTTGCAACCTCTTAGTCTCAGCCTCTAACTTTCTTTCGGCCTCTTTTTTCTAATCTTCTTTCTTCGCGTTCAATAAATTTGTCACATTCCGTCGTGACATAGGCAACCATAACTTGCCCATCTAATCCTAACTCTTTTGCAGTCTGAACCGCAGCAGATCGAAATTTGGCCAGGTCCGCCATTGTCTATCCGGTAAGTTTATAAAATGTCTAACCAACAATTCAATCTCTAATGGACAACACAGGCACCGTGAGCTCAACCTTATTTAATTCCACCCAAGGATACTTTTTAATTCTTATATTCCCTGAAGTGAATTACCCCCAATATTGTTAATAGGTAAAGATTCAAAATCCCGGACGAGCCCCCAATATATGTGGTGAAGTGGGATGTTATAAATATTTATAGGGGACTTAGTGTACTGACTGAGATCAGCTGTGAAGGTATCTATATCTATTAAGAGTAGTGTATTATAGATAACCTTACTTGCTACCACATATCTCTATATCTCAGTCAGAATTATTCTGGAATAGTGTGATGCTACGTTATGTGTCTAGGGTATGTGTATGATGAAGTGTAAGTCACAACAACAGACAGATAAACAATTTAATTTAATCCACTACTCTTAACAACACTGTGACACTCACATACATACATATAACACTCTATGAGAATATCTTAAAGAAGTCACTCGTAACTTTTCAAATAACAATATGTATTCATTACTGGCATGAATGAATATGTGTCCTGATTCAACTACAAGGGAACCAGGAATCACAATCAATTTAAATTACAAGTTATGTACAGAATGTATTTAATATGAATATTGTAGTGACATATATTATTACAAATGTTCTATGTGTGTCAGTTGTGTAGTAGTAAAATGAGGTAATACTGGTTTTGTTTTGTTCAAGCTCTGTTGGTATTTGTCATCATGACTTCAATAGTTTGTCTTTAGGGACTAGTATTGGAGATGTTCACAGTTCCTGATTTTAAGACAAGTAAATTCCCCTCTTAATGTTAATTTTACAAAGTCAGTTCAAGATGAGGGGACATAATGTTGAGCTCAGCTGGCCAAGTTAGCTTATCTGGCGTGATGGCAGCAGGAAAGGACTCCTCTGCTCGAATTCTCCTCTGGGCTCTGGAGACACCTCACTGATAGCTAAAAGGACCAAGGAGTATGCTGTCCGACACTGGATTCAGCAAAGCTCTGACCAGGTGCTGCTCAGTACCATCAAGACCACTGTCCCTGAAATCAAGAAGGATGTACCTTCTACTTCATAACTAACTTAAACTCTCTTGTTACACTGATCACAACACAGCACAAACATTGAGTTCAGAGCATTAGGCCAACTGTCAGCTTCATTTGAAATACTTTATTCCAGTATTACCCTTCTTAATGGTTACTACGCCTCTGCAATTCCAGCATTATTTCTTTCTATTCAATCATCCAGGTGTCAGTGTACTGTTTGGCCATTCCATGCCGTTTTACTTCTCTCCGACACCCTCTGTTCAGGCTGGAGCATTACAGGCTTTACCTCACGTTGGCCACTGAACTACACATATATATACAGGCATAAATCAACAATTCACATTCAATTTTCATTAAAAGATATTGAATGGTTCAAGCTTACCACAATTCATACGAATAAACACAGATACGTTGATTAGCAATGAATTATGGCACAAACTGGCACAAATTCCCATCTGCTTATCTTCCAGGCTTTTATTTAGCCAAATATAAGCTGGCTTCAACGCACTGATGCTTTATCAATCTTATTTAAACAAGTGGTTTCGAACTAACGCTCCCAAGTGTGTATATCAGCGAGTCTGACCAATGAGCCCCGTTTCGACAAGTGTTTGAAAAAATGTTACCTTTCCCCGTTTCCCCTAACAACCAAGATAGTATTTATAGCCCGACCAATCGTGGTTAGGCTTTCATTTGTTGCGCTCCAATCAATTTGGAGTTTACATGGTAGGCTATTTCTGTAACGTAAATTTTTTTCAAACACGTTAAAAAAAATCTTATGAGCAGAAATGATTTTATGCTGTCAGGCACCCCCAATATTTTATTTTGGGTATAATTTATTAATTCCTGGACTATTTGCGTAACGTTTTACATATTATTTGTCAGCAAGCCCTAAGGAACCCAAAAATACAAATTTAAAGGAGCTACGTGGCTGCATTCAAAATATGCAATTTCTTCTACCTCCTGTTTCGAAGATGTGCTGTCTGGGTACTGTTATGTTTTCAACCGTAAACCCATCTAATGTTATCTTTTCTAATAAGAGTTTTTTTTATGATTTATAAACCTAACTCTGGGAAAGGGTAGTGTATTTTATCACTGTCCGTCTGAAAAAAAAGTTAGTGCTTGTAGTCTTACACGCGTGATGGCAGCATTTGTGTATCGCGCGAAGCGTGTTGCATGCGTTCCTGATTTTCAGCCCTCCCCTCTCTCTTTATCCTTTTGTCCATCTGTTCGTTCGTTTTGGTAACGTAATATAATTAATGTTAGGATTAATTTAGGTCATTACGCAGTACGTCTCAATGTTTTTCTTAGAAATGCAGCACACGTTTCATTGAAGAAGGCGGGTAATAATACAGTAAGCTTTTATATCAACGTGAAAGCGTTACAATTTGCAGACGAAGCAGAAAACAAGGGGGATTTCGAGTACATTCTTTGTGACAGCACTGTTATTTTCCCATTGCTCTTCTCTTTATTAATTTTATTTGTTAGGCTTTATATTTACCTAATAATTTATATATGTGGATTAGAATATTTCACGACACAACCTCAGCGTATAGAATGATGATTCATGAACCACCACTGCATGGGCTGGTGATTGCTTTATTGATAATTTCATGAAGAGAACTAAAACAATAAAGTAGTTCCAGGTTCCCTATGGAGCAGGGAGGGAAAGATGAAAGAAATGATGTACATTCTAAGTATAATACTTACATTTTTTCAAAGCAGTGCAAATGTCCCTATAAACATATTCACTTCAAAATTAATGTAAGTTTTCAAGCTTTAAACCAGTGTAAATGTCTATGTGAAAATATTCATTTTAAAGTACTGGAAGTTTCAAACTTTTCAATCAGTGTAAAACATAAATGAAAACAAATTTAATTTATATTGTGAACACGTTTCAATCAGTGGAGATGTATATGTAAACAGACTCTATCTGAATTATTAACCTTTTCATTTAAATGTCATGTAAAGCTAAACCTATTCTATTTAAATGTAAAGGAAGTTTTATCCCGAGGGATTACATTTAATTCTCATCGAGAGTAAAGTCTGAATAATTGGGATGGTGGTATGGGAAGATAGGAATCCATAACTATGGGGTGGAAAACGCCATACTCAGAAGAGAGTTTCGTTCTATTCTTTTACCATAGTTATTGGTGGTACCAGCAGAAAGTACCATCTCTGGGACAAGAAGGGAACCGTGGCCTAAGCTTTAAGACGAAGGACCCACGTAGTTGACTCTCCTTGACATTTCTGGGAAACGAGCTACCCCCGACAACCTTGATCAAAGACGAGCTTGAGCAGAGTGAAAAGAACCAACCCATAAGAAGGAGCAGAACCATCATTGGCAGCTAAGTTCAAATATATGCTGCCACTTGAACTTCTTGTAACATCTCACATTCCCTAAAGACTGTGATGATAACTTTTCTTGATCCATAACTATTCAAATTATTTTCCAACTGTTAAAACCTAAAGTGATTATTAAATTTTGTTATTTGTAATGTTACAAATTTAACTTCGATTTAATCATTTTAAAGTTACTGCATGTTTGTCTCAGCCAAATTACTACACACACTCTAAACAGAGCTATACTAGAATGTTAGATTTCCACTGAGTAAATCAGGGGTGGGTGCTTAAACGAGCTGAACTTAAGAAGTGCTTAAATAATTCACAAAAGCGTCGGCAGAATTACAGAGTTAACATACTCAGCCAAAGCAGTATTGTTCTCGCTTATTCTGAATATCTTGTGAAGACTCCCTTTGTAATAGAAGTGTCATCACCCTTCTATCTACATCTCTGCCAAGAGTAATCTTGTGCGAAGGTAGATACCTTTGAAGCCCATATTAGATACTCTTGAGTTTTGGCCACTGTCGGACCACTACTGCAAAGCAGGGGAGGCTATACCGTCACACAGATACCTTGGCAGCAATATAGACACAGTTGGAGGGACAGACAATGATATTAAAGCAAGAATACAAAAGTCAAGAGCAGCTTTAATTGCATTGGGAAATATATGGAGATCAAAAGAAATCTGGTCCAACACACACGTCAGAATTTTCAATTCAAATTTTATAACTCTAAAACATGGAGAACAACAACAACTGATGCCCATTGGTTGAGAACCAGAGATACTGTTATGTGCTTGGCGTAGTTTGACAGATCGTTTAGAGCGCTTGCTTCTCGAGGCAAAGCTATTGGTATCAAACCCTGATAGCTTCAAGCTTCAGTGTACTCTGCTGTAAAAGGGCACCTGACTCTGCTTTTGAGTTAGAGAAGCAAAGGCAGCGATGAAGAGAACCGGTCACCCCACCTTTTAAAGCTGAGACCTAGTACATTGAAGTCTCTAACACTTCACTCCCCTCCGGCAGTATATGAACTGGGACTAACTTTTAACTGTTCTGTGAGAAGTGATTCAAGGAAGAACTCCTGAAAGAAGTAGCTTGAACGATCAGTGTGTTCAGAGTGTCTTCGTCAGCTAACAATAATGGAACGATAATTTTACCCGGCTTATTGATAATACTTGAAACACATTTTAAACTTTCAAACAATAATTGTGAACAAGTTAAACAATTATAACTAAGATTAAAGGTAACAGCAGTAAATCACAGCTAAACTGATAATAAGAAGAACTATGCAGATTACACGCTCGTCATATCCAATCCAGTTTGTTCTACGAATATTCGACCGTCGCTGTGTAAACCATCTCTAACGGAACTGATGTTGTACCGGACGTCATCCACAGCAATGAAGTCATCACACTGTATGTTGGTCATAGTTCGCGTCACAGGAACGCACGTGCAGATGCACGCGCAGAGGTAAGTGACTCTGTCATACATGAGACTGCGGAAGAAAGTCCCGCCAGCGTAAAAGAGAAAAATGTGAGCAATTGAGTTAATGATGAACAGAAAGTCGCTGGTAAGATACAGATCTTCCTTAGTACTCTGAGGCCAGTCCGGTGATTCTTCCATAGCTAAGAAAATATTCATCGAAACTGGGTAAGTCACTGCAGATAACAAAACCATAAAAATAACATACAGGGTCACACGCCGAGTGCCATAGTCTGCTGTAGCTGAAATGGAGCCTCGACGGATTGTTCGTGTTCTGGGAATACGAATTACGTGGACCACAAGCATTGCGCTGAGTGGAATAGTCCCAACCCAGGGCAGCATTCCCAGGACGATATAACCTGGATATGAAAAAGCCCGCTCATGTTTGTTAACAAAACCGCAAAAAAGGGAGTGTTCAAGTTTTGAAAAGGACAGACACATGTACTTAAAGCAGAAACAGAAAGACAGCAACATGGCTGACATCATAATTGTAACTATGAGACATTTAATTCGTTTTCTGGAGCAAATTCTTCGCACCACAAGTGGTCTCACTACAGCCATGTACCGGACTAAAGATATGGCCAGCACAGTCAACACAGACGTACACACGCAGCAGTGGAAGAAGATAATTGCCAGGTACATGGGTGGATCGTGTCCCATCTCGTACAAAGACCCACTCCAAGGGTACAGATCCAGGTTGGCGCGAGTGTACCACCACCGGAAGTTGCGTACACAGTAGTACAGATAGCTTGTTAGCAGACCCAGGTCCCAGACTGCAAGTGACGTCATGAGAGCTACAATAGGCCTTCTTCGTCTACTGGCCGTCCAGGCCAAGATAACCCCAGCGTTTCCCACTAGTCCAAGAACACACAGAATGATCTGGGCAGTCCGATAATACACGTATCTGAAAGAAATTTAAAACTAAATCACAGCGTGAATAAATATTGCAATTTGTGGCAGAGGGGAAATAACTTTTAAAAAAAATAGTAAAATCTTATGCCTGTGCTTCCTTAATTAAAGACCTGCTTCTGCCAGTGTTATTCCTGCTTATACTTACATGTAGACGAAAATGCGTAATGTGCCATTACTAGGTTAACAGACAAAGGGAATTGCCTACGTTTCGACCACACTACCATTAATCAAACGAAAGTAGAAAATAAAGAAACGCGTGAACTAAATAAAATATATAAACATAATAGAAAATTATAAGACCAGTGAAAAAGGTAGCTGGTGTCGCGGTCACTCTCGAGGACTGAATGGCCACTTCAGATAATTGATCTGTAATGTTGTTTTCAATTCTGTTGCAAACTGTCCTTGAAGTCATGTTGTTAAATCCCTAGGGTATCTTCTCCCTTTTGTCGTCCTCTTTGTCTTTCTCCCATCAGCTTTTCTTGTTCTTACAACGTGTTCTACCTTCCTACTTCTCGAAACATGCATATTTCCATGTGTGCAAGATACTTCCTATGCCCACTGATCTCTGTCAGAACGTTGTTATTAACATTATTTCAGCTGCCCATGAGATTTTTAACATTCTTCTGTATAACATTTTTCTGTGACATCCATTGAGATTCTTGTTTACTGAATAACTGCCTTTAGATGGGCCACACCAATGCCACATGCTATGATCTGCTTGTGTCATTGAAAAAAAATTTTCAAACTTTAATTTTTTTCAAGACCTATAAGTGGATTACAGTTTCGAGGTAATGGAGACCGTATAATATGCTTAATCACGGAACACATTCATTTATCTAACATCATCTTTCTATTAATAAGACCATATGTTTTGCGAATAAATGCAGTAAATGATAACAATATTGCACTTTACAAATTATAGAACCATACATGTATCTTTCCTGTAAAATAGAAAATGTTGAAGGTACAGACAGGGATATCAAAATATGAATACAGAAGGCAAGAGGAGTTTGCTTTAAATTAGGAAAAACATAGCAATTAAAAGAAGTCAGACCCAACACAATAATCAGAATCTTCAAGTGACATGTCAAGTCAGCCAGATCGTATAGCCCTGGAACATGAAGAACTACAGAAGAAGCAATCAAGAAGTTAGAGACTTTCATAAATGAGTGCTTGTGTAGAATAGAAGGATTGAAGTGGTATGACAAAACCACCAACATGGAACTGTTGACAAGAACCAGACAGGTGATAGTGGAATAATTCATGAGAAGAAGACGCTAGTGGCACTGATTGAGGAAACCTGTTGATAACATTAAGAGGAAGTGCTTGTTCTGGGATGATAAGCAGATAAGGACTGAAAACTTAAGGACTTTGAGCAGATGGCAAAGACAAGAGGACTTGGCGTGTATCTGTTGAAGGTCTATGCTCCTTGAGGAGCTGAAAAGCTATGATGATGCTGATTATATATATATATATATATATATATATATATATATATATATATATATATATATATATATATATATATATATATATATATATATATATATACGCTCACCTACAGACGCGCGCACAAACACGCAAAATGATACCTGTTGTAAACAAATAAGGAGGGGAAAATTGAGGTTTGTAAACACTAAATAAATAACACACAAAGGTATGTTTCAGGCATTCGTGAGAAATAAAGAAGTAGAAGACCAGACAACAGAAAAACAACTGAAGTGATAGGCTTATCGGGAATCGAACCCAGAACCTTCTGAACGACACCACCGCCTAGCTACGGGAGCGAATAAAAACATACTTTTGTGTGTTATTTATTTAAAATAATACCTGGAACGCTTGAACTCATAATGCGCTAAATCTGACACATTATGACATGTCAAGTGACTGACACTCCTTGTTGTAACAAAGTTATATGGAGAATGTTGGCTCTGCCCATCCTGGCTGTTTTGAATAATAACGCGGAGAGACACGTTGAAAAATGGAGAAACAGACACCATATCGCGACCGACAAACCAGTGAAGCCGATTCTGGAATGAAGGTTAGTAGTCCCAATATCTAGCAAGAACGATTACTGTATTCGAATGCAACATTTCTGGAATGTGCTGAAACACCTTCCGTGAGAACTAATACAAAGCAGCAGATGTCCTATAAGTATTGGATGGGTCTTTCTAAAAGCCTCATTCTTGACTTGCGCCGGAAGTAATTGGCTGTTTCAATCGAAATCTTAACTACTCATGAGTGTTCAAGTAAGTTCATGACCGTAGTAAACAACTGTTAACAACTAGAAAATTGACGTAATTTGCCACGAGTGTTTCTAAAAATGGGGTGGAAATGCGTGCTTGACGTGATATAGTGGTCCACCGCATGTAAATAAAAACCAAATGTAGCACTTTAAATAAACAAAATGGTCTGTCCTGTAACAAGATAGGCCAGGAACTCGTTTCTGAAATGGCATCTCAACCTCGTAAAAAATTCAATGACAGCCAGTCATTATCAGTCCACCACATCGCGAATTACGCTCCAGAATACTCTGTCATTACAACTTGGATCTTTGATAGTTGTATGCCAACATCCAGTGACGTATTAAAAAAAAAAAAAAACGTGCAAAGGCAATCGCTGTTAGTGCTGATGAACTGGTGTCGCTTTGTGTCTGGAGTCAGTGTGACAGGTCCGTTGTGTTTGCACGAACATACTGGATAATGAACGGGGCAGAGGCTGCTATGGACACGGTTACATGTGTATTGAATCCTTGTTTTATGTTGATGGCACACGCGTATACATGCCAGTCAGGGCTGACTACGGTATAGAACTTATCCAGTCAAGTTGCAACTATAGGTTCATCTTTCCGGGTCATCTGTTGAGAAAATAAAGGGGCACAAATCAGACTGAGATACAAGGTTGTAAATACGCAAGTTGTTTCCCGTGAGTAACTTCAAGACCAAGTCACAATCGAAAATGAGTGCTAACTCTTAAAGCACGCCACGGTTTCCCCATGTTTAACAAGGAGTAGTCGTCGTTTTGAGTTTTCATAAAGTTTTAAAGGTCGGTTCTTTTCCCTTTTTTTGCAAAATGTGGCAGTGTTATGTATATATAGTTGTAAAGGAAATTGACTGAGAATTAATAATTTAAAATTGAGACAAAACAAAACAGCTCATTCATTCATTCATAACCCTCCGCTCCCCAAGGAGCACAGGCCTTCAACAAACACATGCCAAGTCCTCCTGTCACGTGCCATCATCTCAAGTTCTTCCCACATTCTCCTCATCATTTTCACCTCTGTTTCCAGTTCTCTTCTCTATGTGCTTTTTTGTCTACCTCTCTTGCCCTGGGGGTTCCAGAACAAGGACTGCATTGTAATGCTATCAACAGGTTTCCTCAGTGTGTGTCCTATCCATCGCCATCGTCTTCTTCTCATCTCTTGTTCCATTGGTTACCAATGTGGAAAGTCAAATAATAACTTAGTTTAAATATACTCGGTACTGAAACTGGCCTTCCGTCAAGAGCGACTAGAAAAATTTACCGTGAACACTGGTATCTGGTCCTTCAAGAGTTAACATTACTATTATTACACTGGTATCTCGTCCTTCAAGAGTTAACATTACTATTATTGAGTTTGTGAGTATGGGGAACTCAGACCATCTGCACTGTTTATTAATCTAAACTGTATCATAAAGACAAAGTATTTGTAATAGCTAACAAAAACGATTAATTATATGCAGACATAATTGTGTAATAGCAAACTAAATTCTTAAAGACATAAAATGTCTAGCAGCAGCACAAGGCCTGGAAACAGAAAAGATTCTGACAATTGGTACTTTATTTAAGTCTGGGTGGCCCCTTCAAAAACTTATTGTTCCCCCCCCCCCCTCCCCAGAAATATGGCAGTGACTGTGGCCCTCAAGAAATATTGCACGGCCCCCACGTTGAGAACCACTGCTGTAAATGACGCTGTACAAAGAAACCTGTCATGTACACTTATACAGACATGGTCCTGACACGAAGAGTTTTGTACACTTATACAGACATGGTCCTGACACGAAGAGTTTTGTACACTTATACAGACATGGTCCTGACACGAAGAGTCTTGTACACTTATACAGACATGGTCCTGATACGAAGAGTCTTGTACACTTATACAGACATGGTCCTGACACGAAGAGTCTTGTACACTTATACAGACATGGTCCTGACACGAAGAGTTTTGAAATTTTCATGAACAATATATATCCTCTAAATAATTATTTTCCTTTCTGGAGCAGAAAGCCAACGCTACAGCTGCCCCCCCCCCCCCCCCCCCCCCCCCCCACATTTTTTGCACCATAGCATTCACGCGTTCTGATAGCAGTGGTTTCTGTAGCAAGTTATATTACACTAGTGTAAAAGCCCGCCATAACGGCAATTTTACTTATTCAAAAGTATAAAAAAAACCACTGTGCATCACCACAGTACACGAACTACGTAGCACTACTAGCAGCAGCGAGGATCCCAATGTGTGTATACGGGATCACACATTCTATAAATATTTGTGTGCACACCGTCATTTGCACAGTCTTCTTTTGTAAGTGTTACTATTTTCGGGAGAGTACATATAAGGGAAACAATACAATTAATGTCTAACTTTCAACCAAAGTTGCATCCCTTAGCATTAAGCACTGACAGAAAAAGCTGGGATTTTATATATAGGATATTGAATTAACCAGTCCATATACAGCCTAATTTTAGGCCGAAGGAATTAGCGGTGCTATTAATTGTGTTCCTCTCCAGAGACTCCCAGAAACTACGTAGACCACAGTGAAGAATATTCCTTCCTTATCTCGACGTTAAATGCATCAAGCGACTATCTTCTTCTTTGATCCTTAGCCGTCAACTGTCAAAGCAGTCAGTGACCATCACGCCTGGTGGCATCTTGTAGGGCAGCAACAAACTGCTTTCAGTTTTCTCTGTCGGCGGCCATCCTTCGTGCAGGGTCCTAGCCCTGGTTCATTTTTTGCATCTCGGCCTCCACAGTTCTCCGCCAAGTTGTTTTTGGTTGGCCTCTCTTTCGTTGTCCTTCAGGGGTGCATAGCATAGCTGTTCTTGTGATGGCATCGGGGTCTCTTCTCCAGTATCTGACAGCTATGATGGTGCGGATATCCTCTTGGCTGCTCCGAATAAGCAGTTGTTGGTTGGTGATGACATTCGGCCAAAAGATTTCGAGAATTTTCCTTAAGCAGATTGTGTGGAAAGAAGACAATTTCGACATTTCCTTCTCTGTTACCCTACACTGCAGAGGTTTTCAAACTGTGCGTCGCGGCTCCCAGGGGCGTCGCGGCCATCGGCTAAGGGCGTCGCGGTGGCTTGGGAAAAGTGTTGGGCTCGATATTATGAGCCATGGTCCATCAATAAATATAGATCTTCGTAGGACGACATGTTTGCGCCGAGGTATTATTACATGTACCAATACGTGTCATTAGGTACTAGAAGTTATTGACAAATGCACCATAAAACTCCAGAGCAGGTCTATGTTACGAACAGTTGATCACTAACTCTGATGTCATCATGGCGGATGCTGGTGTAAAATATGCACATTCAGAAGTCATTAATATCTTTTTGGGTACAATTGCTTATATATAATATATAGTATAGAGAGGAGCCGCGGTGATTTATGCACAGGTCAAGGGAGCCGCGGACCAAAACAGTTTGAAAACCTCTGCCCTACAGCATTCCGCACCACAGAGAAACACAGAAAGTACACAGTTCTCATATAATCGTAATTTAATGTTTGTGCTGTACTGGGAAGACTTCCAGATGTTGTTTAGACTAGCAAAGGCTGTTCTCACTTTATTTATTCTATTGTTGATGTCTTTGCTTGTTACTTCGTCTGATGTTACTATGCATCCTATGTAAATGTGTCTGTCTGTTTCAGCTTCTGGTTCCTTATTGTTATGGGCTCAGAATTGCCCACATTGAGTGTCATGACCCCTGTCTTCTTTACATTGATGTTCAGACCCACATGTTGACTATACTTATGCAGTATATTTGTGTTTTCTTGGATGTGTTGTTGTGAATGTGCGAATAGTGCAATGTCATCTGCATATTCCAGATCTTCCAGTGTAAAAAAACAATGTCCATCTTATTCCTCTTGGACTGCCCTCTGTTGTCTGGCGCATCACTTAGTCTATGACTGTCAAAAATAAAGTCGTTTATAAGGGGCATCCCTGTCATACTCCTGTCTTCACATCAAAAGTTAGGTTGCTCTGCCCATCACTGCATGTAAAGTTAGCATAGAGGCTTTTGTGATGGAAACAATGCAGTTTGGAATTTCATAAGCCCTCAGTATTTTCCATAGGCTATGTATGGTTCTGTGTATGCTGTCAAAAGCCTTTTCAAAATCAACAAAGTTAATGTATAGCTGTCTCTGCCATTTTGAGCACTGCACTGTAATGTTCATGAAGGTGAATATATGATCTGTACATCTTCTGTTCTTTCTGAATCCTGCTTGTTCTTTCCTCAGTTTATAGTCTCCTGCTTTTGAAATTCTCTGGATAATTATCCTGCCTAATATTTTACTGTAAACTGAGAGGAAATTAATTCCTCTCCAGTTGTTGCAGTCCCCTTCTTGGGGACTGTGGTAAATTTAGATAGGTTTGAAAGATATTTATGGTCCCGCCTGAGTAGAGTGGATGATGATAGTACGTGAAAAGTAAAGGTGTGAGAATAGATTTCACGAGTGGATAGTTTAAGGAGAAGATCTGTCTCTGGAATGAGTAGTTTCTCTAATCCAGCCTATCTATACGACTATCTTTTAGTATAAGACAATCTTGCACCTCCCTATATATGTAAATATAAGTTTAGCTACACACACACAACTATGCTATGTGACAACAAGACACACAAACGGGAAAAAAACTATGGTAAATTAGGTATGGGTCTGACCAACACACAAAGTTAAGTTCTTTTGTTGTTTATTATCATTAAAACTTTACAACATCGAATATCTAAAGAAAGATGAAATAAAATCAAAATTTCATATCATAGAAAAATAACAGAGTACATGTACCCTCCCCTTATTGAGAAAGAAAGAACCCAACAAGTTAATAACCCCAAAGGTTAGCACTAGGTTATAGCATAGATGGTAAAGAAAATAACAAAGTTTCTACTAAAGCTATCCAGTAAAATAAACAAGATTTAAACGGACTCCAGATAATTCAATGTTCCTGTAACAAAGAAAATATTCACTCTCTCTGGCATACGTGGCCACTCAATCACGCTTACCCTATTCTTGGTGAAGAAATTTTTTGGACATACAGTGTCTGAATATATATATATATATATATAATTTCCAGTGTTTTTATCTTCCAAATTGGGCCCCAGTCCCTCCTTCTAGTAATTAAATTGTTATAAGGGGAACGCCTAATTTGGTGGTCGATTCCTGGCTAGACAAATGTCACTTCGAATAGTTAATGTAGCAAAACCGAGATCTGGTGTTCACAGTACTAAGGAAACATATGGCTGCTAAAACTGTTAATTATTGTTAATTGATGATGATGGTAAATCTTATCGGCTGGCTCTGTGGTGAGTGCCGATTTTGAAACAGCGTAGCTTGCTGGATAAATCCACTTGGATACGACTGTCAAAAGTCGGGAGAACTGTTATATCTTTCACAACCCAGTGGGCTGATAAAATTGAACAAATGAAATTCTGGGTTATAAAAATCCAGTTAAATTTACCATTTAAAATGTCAATTAGTCTCTTTGGCCAATCCTGTTCACAAATGAACTTAGGGACGTGTAAGCCAAGAAAAAGACAACATTAATCCAATCAGTAAATGAAGAGAAAGGACCAAAATAGACCGCTGGTCGCCGTTTGATCAGGTCTGCGAGAATAGAGAAACATTATGACAAAAAATGCTACTATTATATCTCTATATATATACACACTGAAGGGGACAAGACGATCTCTTATCCTCTCCGTCAGTCCTGATTAAAGTTAAAAGGCACACGGTGTCTTTTGCCTATCCTATCTCGCGTCGCTTAGCGAGTGCAGGTTTGGTTGAGGCATGCAGCCTTTCCCCACCTGCTCCGGTCAACAATCAGCGCACCAAATATCGCCTGTCATTAGCAGCTACTAGATTGTCGGCGTCTGTTTGTTTCTTCTTCTTCTTCTTCCGTCCTTAGCCACCGACCGTCGAAGCAGTCAGTGGCCATTACGCCTAGTGGCGTCTTAGGGCAACAGCAGATAGGCTTTCTTTGCCATTGTTTCCCATCACGCCTATTGGCGTCTTTAGGGCAACGGCAAATCAATCCATCTGCTGTTGTTTCCGTAATCGAAGTGACTGGCAAACGGGTGATCAGCCCGTTGGTATTTTTTTTCTTTTTTTATTGGCACTAAAGTGCCATCCACAAAATCATAGATGGTAACCCGGTCACCATCCACAAAGGGTTTATCTGTTTGTTTAGTCGTATGATACTAAACACTAGTCACTTATATAATTACACAAAATGAAATATAACGTGAATTCTATGGTCCACTATCAGTGCGCCTATCATATTAATTCAGTCAGCTAAACCGTATCTTCTGTGTGAGAAAGCGGGTGATGGAATTACATTAAACTGAACAACTGGCAAGAAATATCTACGCGTTATTTTATTTCACTAGTTTTAACGCTAGGAAATCACAGTGAATTATAATGGTAAAACTTAACACATTTTAACACTTAAGCACACATTTCTATTACCTGAAAATCCGAGTGAAATCCCCACGAAGGCTATTAACACACCTTCCACAATGGTTCTAGACGACGTGTTCAGACTATCCAAAATTCTGAGCAACAACTGATAACTGGTTTGAGGAGCCACAGTTTATATACATTATTGTCTCTCTGGTCTATAGATGACGTTACTTTTCACACTATAGTGCATAGCAGAAAATCAGGAAACTACGTTTTCCCAGATAAAAGGTTTTGCGGTCGCTCTGTCTCATCGTTGTTAATCGACAACAGAGACTTAAACAGTGTAACGGGTTTCTGTCCGAGATTTTCCCCGTTTCTGTAGATCAAAGATTTGTCTCCCCCTGAATGTACGAACATCAAAGGATCCCTCGGAAAAATATTTTGCCAGAGCGTCTCACTTCAAAGGTCCGGTGTATTCCACGTGCATCTGTCTGATATCTTGATGATTGACAGACCAGCTCGCGTGAGAAACTCAGGTCAACAAACCAGGTTCGCTCCCTGTTATGACTGGCAGGTCGCGGAAGTTGGCAAACAACTTAATTTGTTTACGTCCCAGGGAAAAGAGGCGTGGATTAAAAATGAGTAAACGCAGGCTGTACGTTGCATGGCTTTGCTAGCGAATAATAGACGCTGCGAGGTCACGTAAAACTGTCAGACATTGTAGGCTATATTTCCATTATACGTCACATGGACTTTGACAATTATTCCTTTATTCCACTCCATTGGTGTTGTTTCTGTTTTCCAGACTTGTGCAAATAGTGGTTCTAATAGTTCTGCTGCTAGTTCAGGGTCTGTTTTAAATAACTCTGCATTTAAATTGTCGTGATCAGGAGCTTTTCCATTCAGTAACCCTTTGAAGTCTGTGATGATTTCTTCTCTTCTTGGAATATCTGTATTTACGTCTAGATTATTTTCAGCCTTAGGAACATTTAGCTGCGTTTCTGTTGGTTCCTTATTCAGTGTTACTCTAAAGTGACTTTCCATGTTCTTAACTCCTGGGCAGTATGATGATCAAAGTGCATGCATAATGATCATCACTCGTTTCACACCCCCCCCCCCCCCCCACCCCAAAAAAAAAAAACAAAAAAAAAAAAACGTGCGCTAAATTTTAAAAGGAACCACTCTCTAACTTATAATAAATGACCTAAAATGTCCTCGTCTTCTAATCTAAAATTCATATTCCCTATTACTAATTGTCTAAGTGGAACGTCCTGTGGTGGACAATGACAAAAATCCAGCCAGCTTTTCGGGAAAATACGGAAAATCGTACAGTGAACCTTAAAAACTAAATTGAATACTCATTAAAAGAGGACGCAGGCCTTTCAATTTGTTTTCCAAGTGCATTGACCATTGACGATAAGTCATGATAAGTTTGACTATAAAGACCCACTGAAGCTGAAATTGAATGCAGATGTTAACTAGAGAAATAGTGTCGTCATCAGGACATGCAGCAGAAAGAGCGCAACAGAATTACTTCCCCTCATCATGTTTTGGCGGGTTACTTTATCATATACCATAAAATATATACGCTGCAGAAAGCGTTCGTCTTTCTGATAAAAAATACAAAGAAGCTATTTTCCTTAACTCCCGTAGCTGACATTTTGATGAAGGAATCCAACAAACAGTAAAATTGGTCTGCCAATTTCTTTGTAATGTGTGTCCCGTTCTGAACACAAGGATTGTCCCTCACTTTATGGAAAGCTTAAAAACTCTCATTTATTCTTCCACAACCAACCGGATGTTCTGTTTCCGTGAGTTCTTGTATTCTTCAATTATCGGCCCCCTTATTTGGTTGAAAATACAAAAAAAAAGGGTTGTCAGTTTCCAAGATCTCTCCCCCCCCCCCTCTCTCTCTCTCTGCCCCCTCCCCCACCCCTAATTCTTGCGTCAGGTACAATACAGATCAGAGCGGCAATTTGTAGGTTTCCCAGTGTGAGGATTTAGAACCAACACGACGCACATTTTGGAATAAGTTACACAAGCTTCATTACTCAAGATGTCTTAGAAATTTCAGATTTAAAAAATGTAATAGCAAAATTTTATTTAAAACTCTACATATTTCATTTTAGGCACAAACAATAAATAATGGTTGTAGATGTCACACTGCCTTGTTCCTTTATATATATATATATATGTGTGCAATTTGTAAATTTAGCAGGATTCCTCAAACACTCTTCTGCACTGTATAGCATTATCAACCTGTTTCAGTAACAGGTGGCACCACTGTAACAGTTTAAAAATGGCTGCCAAAGACGTTCGGTTAAAACAACGTTATGTCATAGAATTCCTCAATGCTGAAGGAAAACCATAGCCATCAACCTCCTGCGCCGTTACTAAACTGAAGGAGAAGAGTTTTTATCGAATATTGTGACACGTGATGAGACATGGGTTAATTTTTTTGAACCAGAATCCAAGAGGCAGTCCATGGAATGGCATCAGACAACATCGCCGACAAGAAAGAAGTTCAAAAGTTCACCATCTGTAGGGAAAGTTATGGCCTCCGTGTTTTGGGATGAGAAGGGTGTGATTCTTCTCGACTTCTTGGAACAGGGAAACACGGTGAATGCAGACCGTTACATTGAAACTTTGAAGAAGCTTAGAGGTCGTCTTCGACGACTTTACCCATTAAAAGATCAGAGAACTGCACTACTGTTGCACGATAATGCCACGCCACACACCGCTAAACACACCATTGATGCGATTGCAGAATTTGGCTGGACATTATTACCACATCCCCCTTACAGTCCCGATCTTGCACCTTCTGACTTCCATCTGTTTGGACCACTGAAAGAAGATCTTCGCGGACATCACTTTGAGGACACCGAGACCCTTAAACGCGCCGTATGCCAGTGGTTTAGGAAAAAGGAAACACATTTTTACCGTGCGGGGATACATGCCCTTGTGCGAAGATGGACAAAAACTGTAACAAATAACGGAGACTGCATTGAGAAATAAATGTTTGAAGTTCAGACTTGGGGCTACATTTCAATGTGAATTTTATGTGTTTTCTTGCCTATTGAATGAAATTAAAAATTACGAGGCATTACTTTTTGACCGTCCCTCGTATATATATATATATATATATATATATATATATATATATATATATATATATATATATATATATATATATATATATATATATATACACACACACACACATACATACATATTAATTCAGTGCAAAATGTACTTGTTAGTTGGGTTAGGGTTAGGTTCAATTACTATCTTATTTTTCTGTCATTTTCGTTTCATAAGGAACCTTACTTACTTACTTAGTCGTTCCCCTTCTACCGTGAGGTGTAGAGGTTTGGAAGAGAGAGCGCCAGACTATCCTATCGGCTGTCTTCCTCCTGGCCTGGTTCCATTCTAGTCCTCGGTCCTTCAAATATTGTCTAATGTTGTCGTCCTGGGGGTCTGGATCCCTGGCTCTTTCTTTCCCATGCTTGTCGTGGTAGCCGATCTTCTCCCATTCTGCATACATGGCCAAACCATCTTAGTTGGGACTGTTCTACGTGGGTCTGCAGGGGGTGGGATTTTAGGCCTTGACGTATCGTCTGGTTGCGGACCATGTCTCTTCTTGTTACTTCAACCACCTTCCTCAGATACCTCATTTCTGAGGTTTTGATCTGGCTTTTGTTTTCATAAGGAACCAAGGGTTGTAAATGCTGCTTCGCCATGGATTTCTCACAAGATTATCGTTACTTTGGCTTCATAGTTCACCTTTCTTCAGTTTCTCTTTTGTGTTCCAACTCTTCTTTTTCAACGGGGGTTTCAGTTAACGGCATGTTTGGTTATACTGTTCAATTTCTTCCAGCGTGTGGCCTGTCAATCTTCAGATTCTGTCTTTAATCTCCCGCGGTATTGGTTGTTGTTTCTTCTTCTTCTTCCTCGTTCGCCTTCAGACTTCCACATTTATGACTCTAATAAAGGCAGTAGTCAACCCAAGACTCCCAACATCTCCAAACAGTTTTTCGTTGACAGAAGTAGGTTGTTGCCATAGGCTACTCCGTTCATTACTGTAGGTTGGGCAGTATTGCAGCAGGTGTTCGACTGTCATTGGGCTGGTACCGCAGGTGCAGAGATCTGTTGCACCAATTTTGTATTTGTGGTATAGATGGTTGTTGTTTGATTCTGTTCCACATGTTTCTTTTTGCTATTACATTTGGCCATTTTATGTCAATCGAGCGATACAATCAGCTGATTGTGAATGCCTGGAGTTTGCGTGTTAATTTTTGTGAAATGCCACGTATCTGAACCATACCGATACTGAGCCAAACAGCCTTTTTTCTGGGAAAGAACTGCAGAGTTCCAAAACGATTTAAAAGAGTTGAACCGATTCTGGCTTTTTGTTTTATCGTTCAGTCCCTGAACTTCAGAGTTAATTCAGACTTAATTCAGACCAAAAGAAAACAAAAGAAGAAATTCAAGAAGATAAAAGAAATACCAGGACTGAAAAATCAATGGACGACCAATACACATCTGTGATAGCCAAAAGTAAACAAGAATTGCAAACATAATGGTGATCAGAAAAAAAAAAAGAAGCTATGATACTCAGCACAACAAAAAATGTTGTTAACAATAAAGGTAGGTATAACTGACAAATTCTAGAACAAGTGAAATGTTTCTAATGTATTAACAACGTAATAATAGAGGGTGGCTGACGGGAAGCAATAGTCAAAAAGAGGACAGAAGTAGCTAAAATAAATAAATGAAAGATTCAACAACATGAGACGGAATTCAAACAAATGAATTAAAATTGATGGTCCTCAAATGATAAAGGTCTTCTTTATTAGTGTTTTGTGCAAGAACAACACTGAAAAAAAAAATTGGAAGGAAGAAATGAGGTCTCTGAAATATAGATATACATGTAAACAGTACTGTTTACAAATTTAATTTTAAAAATTTAAGAGGTAATGGACATAATAGGAATATTAAAAGGAAAACACTGAAAAAGAGATCAAATTTACACTAGTGAAGCATTTTGTACTTACTCTTTGTTAAAAGCTTCAGCTGATGGGATAAGTTGACAAAGGGACAGCACTATGTTTAAAAGAGAAAAAATCCCCAGATGTGGCCAGAAAATAGTCTGTAAAAAAAGTGTTACAATCGAGACAAAAGATAGAAAAGGCTGGTTACTGCTGACCTTCGATGCGGAGATGGTGTATGCTCTGCTCTTTTGATTGGCTATACAGCCAGGCCAATGTATGTAAATTATTTGCAACGCACCCAGTACAATCCAATAATTGAATACACCCTTACGAACTATCAATTACTAGAACAATTTTACTTTTGGGTACTGGAAGTGAAAGAGCATTTAGAAACAAACATAGCAGAGGCGGTTCGTGAGTTGGGATTGCAGAAACTCTTTGCTTAGTGAATGATAGATGACAACAGAATGATGTTCAGCATGATAGATGACAACAGTGATAAATGTAAAGTAAATTTATAGTTGAAGAAAGCCTACACCTGCCCGTAATGCAGTTGTTCATAATTGAAATCAAATTTCCCATCAATAGTCAACTATTATAGTGGTAGGAAAGCTAGAGGGCCCCGTTACACGCCCATTGAGGCATATTGGGAATATGGTGCTAGACCCATAATTTCTTGACCATCGGCACACTAGGGGGTGATGTGATCAGCATCACGCCGGCGTTGCGATCTTTAACCTTCCCAGTGTTACTCTGGTACCAAATTCACGAGGCTGGGTCGACCCCGGAGTCGTTTGCGGTCTAAAAAATCCCACCTCAACTGCGGATCCAATCATAGACCACCGAGCTAGGAAACCAGTGCGCTAACCATTGCGCTACCGCGGCTCTTTATTGTGGTGGGGAGGGGTGAAATAGGCCGACGATATACACATCCCTTTATTACTAGCTCAAGATACTATTTCAGAAGCCACAATATTTCCACTGCTGTGTCTAATTTTTAAGTTAAAGAACTGTGACAAAACGTTTGAACGTTTTCTTTTGGTGGCTGTCTCACACCTTTAGCCACTCCGGCAGTATCCCTTTTTTCTTCATTTTTCTCTTTCTCCCATTCAACCGCTTTTATTTGGCATAATTTTTGCCCTTTCCATTCATTATTTTGCTCTTTTTGCTGGATCTAGTAGGGCGAAGTCTTTAACACTGTAGCGAAATTTGGTTCCTCTTGCTTTGTTGTGAAAAAAATGTGTGTAACGCGACGCACACACACACACAGCGCAGTAATAACACTCGGCGGATCTTGCTTTGAAGTTTGTAGACAGCGGAAATGTGAATTACGTTTAGCTGGAACGGTATTGCAAGAATGAGGAAATAGCTATATAGGAATGTATGGCGGACTTTAAAAGTTTGCATTTACTGGAAATTAAATTATTAACTACCGGAGAACGCCCGGTTGGAATAATATTAAATAAATATAACTCAACAAAGGAGATAGACTAGGAGTTATATCCAAAAGGATATTATTCAAATATAAATAGTTTTAAAGATAATTAATATTTTTCACCTTCATCACATCGGCTAAAAGTTAGCTAATAATCTTTAAAAATTTATTACACTAACAAGCCTCAACGGATTTGGATAAAACTTATATGGAATGAAAGCCTCATATGGGGAAAAGGAAATGATACATAGGAAGGACGGAAGAATATAAGTGTGTAGTGAACAGAAGAGAAAAACAAGTACAGGAAAAACACAGATTGCTTCAAATCGCATCAAATCAGGAGATGAAACTAAAATCTTTTGGGACTTTTAGAGGTGCTTTCTCGTACGGGCGAGAGACTGAAATATAAGGACAGAGCGGCGCGTTGAAATCACACACACAAAATCCAGAAGCCAGAGTGAGAAACTGGAAGACAGCATCTGCAAGAAAAGTTCTATTTTCACGCTGCATGCAGGGCAGATTAAATTAAGCCAATACAGTCTCACCGTGAGCTTATTAATCCTAAGAGGGTTTTATGATCAATGTTTATGATCATTCCTGATCGAGAAACTAAAGACTTGAAGAAGTTGATCCAGCTCACTGAAGCCTAGAGGTCAACCACTCTTCAACACCTTAGTCCCCCGTAGTTATAGGGTGGGCTGAAGGAAAGTCTTCCGTACTCCAGTGTGTCGCAGGAACCTCGAGCAGATGGTGGCTAATAACATAAGATGAGTTTATGTGTATCCATTCAACAAATCCTGTGAGCAGTTTCTAAAACGACTGTCTAATGATGACAACTAGATGGCAAGAGATAATGTGACAATCCTTTTGTTGTAAATTCAGTGGAAGATAAATCCAAGACTTTTTCTATTAGTTATTTTAATTTGTAACTGTAAATAATCATACATTTTACCATCTTCCAACACCCATTTATCATTACAAGAATATATAGATTATGAAATTGTACTCATTTGACTTTTTAAATTTTTAACTGTTAAATTTGAGTTGCCTTTTCAAATTTAATTATATTATCACGTAGGGTTACTATAGCGAAAGTAGCAACTTATACTTCTGAAGCCTAAATCTATTGTCCAGCTCAGAGTATTCACAGCTGTAACTCACTTGTGATACCAGTGTACTTCCCGGGCACTGGAACTTCATCCTTTCTGGAGAGAGATTCTACTTCTTCTCTACCACTACTATCATACTAGGAAAACCTTTCGCTACAAACACTCCACTCCCCTACTAGAGTATCTGCTTTTTCACATGTTTGCTCTTGAGCCACTCCCAGACTGTTTACATTACGCCATGTGAATCATCGCATGACCAGATAATGAGACCGGTCAGCGATAATACGCTTATCACTTCAATCAGTCTGACTACCCTTTGAAACGTCTCGGTCAACATTTGACCCCAGGTGAAAAGCTCAAGACGGTGTTCACGTCATGACGGTATAGCGCACGAACACGCAAAGAAAGCCGTTGGAAGGATGGGTGATAATTAGATTATCGCATTCGCTGGCCCCTGTCGGTATCATTATCATAGATAATTTGTCTGGGTAAACAATCTTAACGGAAGGCATTTAGACAGGTAATCAGTTCACACATTTGTTTGTGAGAGTGCAAAAGATGTCACCGGAAATATTACCGCATGATTTGAAAGAGGTCACGCGTTAGAATGTAATATTTTAAAACACGTGGGGGATATTTTGAAATTAGACACCCCAATCCAGTGGTAAAGAGATTCGATTGGTTTGATGTGAGGACCGGAGTAAACAATGAATTTCATTGGAAAATTCGGCGGCAACACAATCTGTGATTTGAACTGAGAAGTGGGAGATATAATCTAGCGAAATCAGAGAATCAGAACAGAGACAGCTTCGCAACTTCAAACGAGCAACTCTCAAAAGCTAAAAAAGTGAAGGATCGGACCTAGAATTCGAAACTTATAAGTGACAGATCGAGGTATTTGGGAAAATTAAAACCTTAAAAAGGAAGCCCGTCTTTATAAATACAAACTCTGAAAAACTTATGGGACCAGGATTTTAAATACAAGACCGGATACCTAAGGAATTGGATCACACGTCATAAGAGAAACTTTCCCAGACCAAGTGTTTCGCAGATTCACCCGTCATAAAAGGGATTCAAAATTTCCAGACCAAGTGATTCGAGAGCATATAACCTAAAGTGCTCGTGTCCATTCTAACCTGTGTGAGAAGATCGTGTATTCCCAAAACTTTGGGTTCGTGGAACGAAGCTAGTTGTTAGTGAAAAGCAGGTAATCCACCCAACCGCCTAAATCGGACAAGGTGTGTGAAGAAGTGCCATCATCACCAAGATAAACAGATCTATACCATTATAAGAGGAAATTCGCTGAATTAACTCAGCTGGAGGCTTGAAAGGGCTAAAAACCATTGCATAAATCCTTCACAAAAGGCGACGGACTGATATAAGTTAACAAATGTTCAGCGCTAAGCAACATTGTTCTTCACTTCGGAATTATCTTGTGAAACTCCCATAAGGTAGAAGCGTCATTACCCTTCTATCTACATCTCTGCCAAGAGTAATCTTGTGCGAAGGTAGACAACTTTTACGACCATTTAGATACTTGAGTTTTGGCCACTGTTGGACCACTACTGCAAAGCAGGGGAGGCAATCCGTGACAATTGGTGGCAAGTCCGGGGATAAGAACCATGAAGGTTAATTCCGCTAGAAATCTAACAAGAAATTTTAGATTACTGAAAGAGTATTGTTAATTATTAGCTTATATAGATCTGCTCATACGTCTTGCAAATAAATAAATAAATATTGTGAAATATTTTAAGAGTAAAGTAATAATTGATAAAATCAAAAACTTCTCTAAAAATTAATTGGAAGAGGAAAGAACTGTCCATTGCTGAAGCCTTTTTTCAGTTGTTGTCATTGTGGTTGAGTTTATAATTTTAGTCAGCTAGTATTTTGACTTAAAGCAGCTAATTTTTTTTTTAACACAAGAAGCAATTGTAATTTTTGTGTCGCCTGCAAACAATCTCCTTGCACAGCATGGCCAAATCACAAAATCTCTACACTTTTTACTTAAATGCTGCTAAAAAGATGGGCTTGTCGAGCAAAGATTTATCTGATTTTGTAGCCTCTTCTGTGAAAGAAGATAAGGAACGGAGGAAAGAAGATAAAGACAGGATAGAAGCCGGGAAGGCCGCTGAAAGGGAGAGAGAACACGAAAAAGAAGAGAAAAAAAAAGCAAAGAGCTTTTGAAGAGCAGAAGGCTGAAAAGCAAAGAGCTTTTGAAGAGAAGAAGGCTGAAAAGCAAAGAGCTTTTGAGGAACAGAAGGCTGAAAAAAGGAGAAATAAAACAAAGAAAAGCAAAGAGCATTCGAGAAGGAACAGGCCGACAGAGCAGAAAAGAAGGAACAGACTGAAAGAGCCGAAAAGAAGGAACAGGCCGACAGAACCTACGCACTGAGACTTAAAGAACTAGAGATTGAAGGAAGAAGAATCGAATCTTTCTCTAGCACTAATGGGTCTGGGAGTTCTCAAGGTAGTGATTGCGGAAATAGCTCTCACGTGGTAGTTCCCAGCGCGGCCTCTTTTCAGTTAGATGTCAACTCAGAGGCTTCTGAGGAAATAGATATTTATCTTGCTAGGTTTGAGTCTTTAGCTGCCACCTATGGATTAGATATTGAGAGAGATACAACATGAAGGTATCTCAGAGCCTGAGAGGACTTGTTTACGATGTCTTCCTCAAAATGGCCCCAGAAGACAACAACAATTTTGATTTGTTGAAGAAAGCTTTGCTTCAACGTTTTCAGCTGAATGCAAAAATTTTCAGAGCAAATTCCAGGAAGCCAAGAGGCAAAAAGACGAATCGTACCAGTAGTTTGCTACACGTCTGGCTATGTACTTGGAGAAGTGGGGATCACTCAGCGCCTTCGACGAATCTTATGAAGGGTTACAAGAAATGATAATTGTGGAGCAGTTTAAGGACTCGCTCACCACAGACATGAGAAGGTTCCTGGCGGAGCACGGGGCCGAAACTCTTGATCAGGTGGTACTGTTTGCTGATCGGTACCAGACCGCACAGTCGGATGTGTCCCCGGCTAAAAGGTGCCCACACGATAATCCCCCCAAACGAGAGAAGCGCCCCTTCACTGACTCTAAGAGTACGACCAATACCTCACACAACACGAATAAACAGCAACAGCAGCAACAACAACCACAAAATGATCATAAGCAGAAACAGAGCAATTCAGCCCAGGGAACTGAAGGCGATGGTATAAAGTGTGCAAAAATGTGGTGGGTTTTGATGTTATAAGTATTAGTTATTGTTATTATTTGTCTACAGAGTGAGGTCAAGCTATGTAAGCCCCTGATTCTAATAGTTGATGGTGAGGTATTCTCACGGAACCTAACTGCTACCACCCGGTGATCTCACTCTTTGCGATATATTTTGAACCGATTTATTTTATTTGACTAGTGTCTAGGGGAATGACTGTATGATGTGATGTTGATAACATACATACACAACTGTAACTCAAGATAAGAAACTCAATTAAAACAGTGGTTAACGTTTGTTGAAATTAAATCTTTTTTTACAATTTTATTCTCCTGAACCTCAAATTCTTTTGGAACAGGAGTAAAATTCAAACAATTAATAAAGGTAGTTTTATCTATCAATATGTATATACAGTTAATTAAATAGGCAGGACTTCTTGTCCATACTAAGTGTTTAATAAACAAATTGTATCCCTTTCTGACGAACTGGTGTCTTATACTATATCACTAGTTGGAGAGACTGATGTCCTCATCACTTCACTCGAAATGTATTAATAAAATAAGTGTGGAGAATAATTAAATAAAATGTCATAAGCCCAAAACATGAGGGCTTATCTGATGGTCTTGTTGAAAATGGAAGTCTTCCTGATGATACTGCCCACTCTTCTTCACAAGAGGGTCTCCTGGAGTAAATATGTAACTTGCTGTAATTTCTGCCCACTCTTCTACACAAGAGGGTCTCCTAGGAACATCTGATCTCTGGTTTCTTCAACACATACACCAGACAGAATGCCTATTGTTCAGCATCTCCAGTTATGTTTTTACATGGCAATAGACGATTCAACCCTGCAACAATGAAATAATGCCTTCCTAAATATACTTTATAAATATATCTCCACATTTAACAAATATCATCTTCAAACATTTCTAGTGATCAGCTACCACTGCTAATTCATAGCTTCAGTCTCTAACTTTTTGTGATTTCATCATCCTCAGTGGGTACCTGCTCTTCCCCACATATCTTCAACGCCTCTGTCACCTAATCTTTGTTATCGTTCATCTCTTCAGTTAGGGATACAATCATCTTTTTGTAGCTCTCTGACTATTAATTTATTTTCTTTTTAGAATGACATCATATGTAGTGTCCAAAAGTTTTTGGAACACTGTGATCTGCAAAAAACTGCCAGTAGCTTTCTGGTCTTACAATTTACTTCAATGGGATGGCAATAATCAAATACAATGTTTCTTTTGACTGTTTCCCACATCTGCCTTTGGCATACATTTGCTCCCTAGGCTGTCATATGTTTCCAAAATGGCTAAGTCGTACAATATAAGATTTTTGTTAGACACCCTATCTGGGATCGCCTCTGCATATTATTAATAAATCATTTCTTACCGCAAAATCAATTAAATATTTCACACACAAGGAATAGATTGACTGGCAATCGTTAGCACAAAGGTAGATCGCCGACCTGTCCAGACTGCAGAAATCTCTTTCCATTCTTCACTTCTGTTGTCAAACTTTCACTTGGTAAAATTATTCTTCAAATGGCGCTCTAGGCTTGTACCCTATCACTATTATCAATCACTTTGGCCAATGGAAACTGCGCATCCGAAATTGATCCTCTTTTTTTTTTTAAAACCCCATCTTTTGTGTTATTAATACGTTTGCCTGTCTGATCCTTCTATTACTATGTAAAAATACGGTTTGCGTGGCTAACAAATCTGCAGTTTCTATCTCCCCTTTTCTAACTATTGGTGTACCCAATCAAATCGAGTCAATAATATTTGACTGCAGCGGACAATTTTCAAAACTGAACCATGGTTGGGTTATCCGTCTGTCTGCCAGTCTGTCTCAATTCTACAATATCTGGGTTATTTATGGGGCGATTTTAATTATTAAAACTAATTATTAAACTGCTTGTTTGCATCCATCATTCTATCTAAGTTTTATTTTCTTCTTTATCATCGTTTACGCTTTTGTACTTTTCCATTTTTATTATCATGGGCTCTTTTCATGGTGCTTACATATCAGGGAAAGAAAGGTTCTAAGTCCCGATAAGTTATTATATGGTATTATATTAAACAACAGTACTCTATTGTCAAAATATCTCTTTTATTTACTCTCTTTCGTTTTTATGAAGAAATAAATATTCTTAGTTTCACTTTTGCCTCTTGCACAATGCAGTTGAGTTCAAATTTCCAAGTAGACGCGATTTTTTTTCTTTTTACAATCCACCATCGTTTTCCCCTCTCTAAGCACGCGATAGGCGTCTGTCAAGCTTCCGTCAGAAGAAAAAAAGTGAGAGGGTGCGGGCGGGTTAAGATTTGTTTCAAATACTCCGTTGCTGGGGACTTAGATACAATACAAGTGGCGTAGTTATTTATAGATTTTGGACAGTAGCTTTTTCCTTTTACTCTTTCACTCCTATACTCCTTCACTCTTTTGAACTAAACGATGTCTTGGTCGCTTGCCAAGTCATTCTAACGTTACTTTTAAAAATTAGGGCGGAGCTACCAAAAAGGCTTGTACTTTAGGAAAGGGGGGTATCATTAGCAAATCGTCAATACTTTCAAATCCAGCGCGGATCGCTGACAAAAAATGGTGGCGTTGCCCTATTCAATTATCGTCCAATTTAAAAAAAAAGACCAAAGTAGCAAAATCTATAGAATAATATCTTATACATGATTTGAGGAGGGAGGTTCAAACTGACTTTATCACAAAAAATGACACCCATTTCTTCTTCTTCTTCTTCGTTCGTCCTGAAAAGGACGGTGGTTGCGTTGTGTCTGTTTGCGCCTAAGCTGTGATATCTGCACCTTTCGGTCGACACATCCGACTTCTGCACGGCATTTTTTAAGGACCGGGTTTGCCTTCCCATTTCGATCCGTGCTCGCTCAGCCAGCCTGCACTGCTGCAGACTGTTTCCAGGACCACCACGTGGAGGTGGAGCGCGGTCTTGACCAGCTCTGGTTCGCTGGTCCTGACGCAGGCAGTCAAGCTATGAGTCGCTGACTGCATTCACTATTGCATTTCACTTCGGACTGTAAGAGGCCGAAACCAGGCCCTTATAATGTCGCATGTCTGATCAGAGTGCTGATAGGAAAACATGACCCCCAGGCATATGAACAAAATCATAGTTACCCCTCTATTACTGAGCAAGTAACCGTTGGTAACCAAACCATATGGTGCTTGTATGATTCGGGTCTAGAATACTCGGCTCTAGTTTCCCAGTCTTTGGTAAAGACCTGTAGAGATACAGTGGACCCGGAAGAATATAAAGCCTATGCTTCTTCTGGTTGCGGAAATTGATGTCTCAAACCGATTATGTACGGGGAAAAATCGATGCTGCAGTTGTAGACGATTTAGTCTACTCTCTCATTTTAGGGAGGAAATACGTCTTTCTTGGAGATCCATCACGTGACTCCAAGGCGACACAAGAGAGAGAGAGAGAGAGAGAGAGAGAGAGAGAGAACACAGGACACGCCCAAGCGGCCCCTGAGCTCTTATCTCTCAACAGCACGAATATTTTTGAGCTGAAGAAGGCACAAAGGGCCGATAAACCCTAAAGCGTTGTGTCACATCGCTATTTTGTGTTTGCTTGCTTGTTAGTGACAAGGCAAGCCGGGCGGAAGCCGACGGAAATAGTCGAACGACTGTGTCAGGTGACCAGCGGAAAATTCGGGCGCCACAAAATAAAGAGCGTATTAGAGTCTCGACTGCGGTCCTCCGTGGACGCAGATTGTCGCCAGCTTGAGGCTGCCGTTGTTCTTTGGAGTATATGATACAGTGCCCGCCATTTAAGTATTTTCCTAGTGTTAGTTATTCTAAGGAGGTGATTGTTTTCCTCAGTGCCAGTCCTATGCATAATAAGTATGTTTGTAAATCTTTAGGTTGACTGTCAGTTCGACAGTACCATTTTGGTTGTCGCTCGATTGAGCGAAGCTCACGATAGAGGCTTGGGTAGCCATCTTACCTGGTGTTATATCTGCACTAATATTTATGTGCATTTTGGTGGCAGTTGTACATATACGTTTTTTGTATTTCATTCGGCCGAGTGTGGCCAAGTTTCGTCTTGGTAATAAAGGGACGTGAGCTAATAGTAAGTGTTCATTTCTTATATCACCCATTGTTGTACAGTCATACCTTAGTGGACACGAGCCATATTATGTATCGTAGTGAAATTTTTACAACAATGGTAATGCACTAGCGGTGAGAGGTTAGCCAGCTAGCACCTTGCCCCCACCATAGCTAAATAGTGGTTGTGATACCTTGTTTTACAAAGATGTATGGTAAATACTACCATACACCTCAGGGAGCATTTTACAGGGAGAACGGTTTGGTTTACAGACCGGTAGAGAACACGAGACAGTTAGTTGTCCCATTCCCATATCGCACTCGCCTAATGCAGGAAATGCATTCCAACTTGCCCCATCCCATTAAAGGTTCATATGCCCTGGGAAAAAAAATTATCTCTGAATTACTTCTGGCCAGATATGGGACAGGAAATTCGACAGTTTGTGAGAGATTGCTCTGATCGCTATAATCAGGACAACCTGAAGGATGAAACTGCCCAGAAAGAGTTTGAGCAGAGTACCCAACAGCCAACATTGGATAACTCGTACCTCAACTCGACATTAATGTGTAGTAAAGCAGAGTTAGTAAAGGGGCAGGAAACAAGATGGGCAGAGCATTTCAGAGAAACTCTGAACAAGGAACCAGTTGAATGTTCCTGGGGCTGATAAAGATGTAGATGTTAATACAGACATTCCACGGAAGAAAGAAATCATCACGACAATCAAAGGGTTAAAGAATGGAAAAGCGCCTGGCCACGATAACTTAAATGCAGAGCTATTGAAGACAGACCCTGAGCTAGCAGCAGAACTACTAGAACCACTATTGCTCAAGTCTGGAAAACAGGGACAACACCAACGGAGTGGAACAAATGAATAATTGTCAAATTGCCCAAGAAGGGAGACTTTGCAGACTGCAATAATTGGAGAGGAATCACTCTTCTCTCAGTTCCCAGTAAAATATTAGGCAGGATAATTATACAGAGAATTTCAATAGCAGTAGACCACAAACTGAACAAAGAACAAGCAGGATTTAGAAAGAACAGAAGATGTGCAGACCATATATTTACCCTCAGGAACATTATAGAGCAGTGCTCAGAATGGCAGAGACAGCTGTACATTAATTTCGTTGATTTTGAAAAGGCTTTTGACAGTATACATAGGGACAATATATGGAAAATACATAGGGCTTATGGAATTCCAAGCTGCATAGTGTCAATCATAAAAACCTCTATGCCAACTTTACGTGTAGCGCAGGGCAGAGCAACCTAACCTTTGAGGTGAAGACAGGAGTATGACAGTGATGCCCCTTATCAACCACTCTATTTTTAACAGTCATAGACTGGGTGATGCGACAGGCAACAGAGGGCAATCCAAGAGGAATAAGATGGACTACATTTTCTACATTGGAAGATCTTGAATATGCAGATGACATTGCACTACTAGCACATTCACATCAACACATCCAGGAACAAACGGATAGACTTAATAAGTATAGCCAGCAGGTGGGTCTAAACATCAATCTAAAGAAGACAGAGGTCATGACACTCAATGTGAACAACCCCGAGCCCATAACAGTAAGGAATCAACAACTGGAACAGACCGACACCTCATACCTAGGATGCATAGTAAACCCAGATGGCGGAACAAGCAAAGACATCAACAACAGAATGAGCATATCAAGAACAGCCTTTTATAGTCTAAACAACATCTGAAAGTCTTCTCAGTACAGCACAAGCACAAAATTTAAATTATATCAGAGCTGTGTGCTCTCTGTGCTTCTCTATGGTGCGAAATGCTGGAGAGTAACTTAGAAGGAAATGTCGAAATTGTCATCTTTTCACACAACCTGCCTAAGAAAAATTCTCCGAATCTTTTGGCCGAATACCATCACCAACCAAGATCTGCTTACTCGGAGCAAGCAAGAGGACATACACACCATCATAGCTGGCAGACGCTGGAGCTGGGTTGGCCATGTCCTCAGAAGAGACCCCGATGCCATCACAAGAACAGCTATGCTATGGACCTCTGAAGGAAAACGAAAGAGGGGCCGACCAAAAACAACTTGGCGGAGGACTGTGGAGGCTGAGATGCAAAGAATGATAATGAGTTGGGGCACTGTACGAAGGATGGCCACCGACCGAGCAAAGTGGAATCAATTTGTTGCTGCCCTACAAGACGCCACCGGCGTGATGGCCACTGACTGCTTTGACTGTCGGAGGCTAAGGATCAAAGAAGAAGAAAGCAGAGTTACGACAAGAGCAGAAGGACGACATAACCCTAGCGCCATACTTTGAACAGAGTCGGATAAAAACAACCCATACTTCAGCTGGAACTTTCCATACAGAAGAGGAAATTATTTATCGACGAACGAGGCAAGGGAAGCAACTCGTGGGGTTTCTCCCTTTTAGACCCTCCGTTATAAAAGCGGCTCATATATCCTCATCGGGGGAACATGTTCCCGTGTGTACTACTATGAGTAACCTTCAAGAGGTGTACTTTTGGCCCAAACGATGGGAAGCCGTTCGTCAGTTCGTGTTAAACTGTACACATTGCCACACGAGCAATTTAAACACTCGCCAACAGTTTAGTGAGGAAAAGAACATTTTCATCCAGAACAGTGATAGAGGACTGCATACACCACACAAAAGTTCACGTCCAAACCTGGATATTTGATGCAACATCTTAGGTGATGAGGTATGTGACAAAACGTCTGTACGTGTTCTTTTTGTGGCTCTCTCACACTTTTAGCCACTCCGGCAGTATCCTTTTTCTTCATTTTTCTCTTTCTCCCATTCAACCGCTTTTGTTTGGCATAATTTGCGCCCTTTCAATTCATTATTTTGCTCTTTTTGCTGGATCTAGTAGGGCGAAGACTTTAATACTCCCCTCCCCTACTAGAGTATCTGCTTTTTCTTTTTCACATGTTTGCTCTTGAGCCACTCCCAGACTGTTTACATTACGCCATGTGAATCATCGCATGACCAGGTAATTAGACCGGTCAGCGGTAGTACGCTTATCACTTCAATCAGTCTGACTACCCTTTGAAACGTGTCGGTCCAACATTTGACCCCATATCTGAATTATCTTGTGAAATCTCCCATAAGGTAGAAGCGTCATTACCCTTATATCTACATCTCTGCCAAGAACGTAGACACCTTTGACAACCAATTTAGATACTCTTGAGTTTTGGCCACTGTTGGACCACTACTGCAAAGCAGGAGAGGTAATCCGTGACAAGAACATTCATATAAAACAATTCACACAGTCAAAAGTGTGCATCCCACTGCTCGATTTTGGGAAGCAAAGAAAATTAAATTGATGACGCTGTGCCATACCAAAGTATCTTACAAAGAAACTAACTGAATGTGTGCATGGCGTTAAAAGTATCATTGCTACAGAAACGACCTCTTCAAGAGCATATGAATGTGGACAACTCTCGTTGTAGTTCTATATTCACTAAGGTAAGGTAAAGGTTGTCTTATAGCAGATACTGCCGCATTGGAGTGAAGTGTTAGAGACTTCACTATACTAGGTCCAGCATCGAGAGGTTGGTGTGATCAGTTCCCTTCCTCACTGCCTTTTCCTTTCCTAACTCAAGAGAAAAATCAAGTATTCTTTACAGCTGGGTAGACTGGAGCATGAGACAGTTAATCGAACCTGGCATCTTTGCCGAGAGAACTAGCGCACTAACCACTCTGTTATCACAATCGGAGCATAAAAGAGGATTTGAAAAAAGAGAATTCATTTAATGAGCAATACTCTAGAGTCAGGTCGGGAGTCGGTCAATCCCGATCGATCCCGATCTATTGGTAGATCACAGGGGATGATTTGGTAAATCTTTAGGTGACCGAATGGGAAAAAACTAAGCCCATTTCAGCTTGAAAACTTTCTAACTAGTCCTCGCCCGACGGCATCAAAAACTGCGGTATCTCCAGGAGTAAATATTTTCATTTCACTCCCCAGTTTAAAACGCACGAACTAGCTTACTACAATTCACTCTATTCGTGAACTGCATAAGATAGAAACTCAACATGTTTTAACGTTAACATTCTGTAAAATATTTATTCCTTAGACATGTCCATTGCTCTGTTGATGGAATTGCTTGAAGCTGATTGGGCGGCAGAGATAAAAGTTACATTTAAAATATGTTTATTCTAAATTCTAAAAACTCTGAAACCTGAAAACAGACATGATTTTATCAAGGTATGTCTTTAGAGAGCTGCGTGTTTCTAAAGTAGATCTCACGGCTCCTGGGTTGTCTGCCGCTGATCTAGAGTTTATCTTTACTGGAATAATTTACTGCTTTACGACATAAAAAAGGTAGTCCCAGAGCAGATACTGCAGTAGGGGAGTGAAGTGTTAGAGAATTCACTAAACGACATCCAGCATCGAGAGGTGGGGGTGACCAGTTCCCTTTCTCGCTGCTTTTTCCTTCCCTAACTCAAGTGCAAAGTCAGATACCCATTTACAGCTGGGAAGACTGAAGCGTGTTGATACCGTAAATCGAACACGGCACCTTTGCGGCGAGAGACTAACGCTGTAACCAGTGGCGGATCTACATTTTGTGGACCCTGAAGCTTAAGCTTCATTAGTTTCATAGTAGATCCGCCACTGGCTGTAACCACTCTGTCAATCGGACGCTTATCACGAACATAGGAGGGAGAAATCTGTGTCCAGGGTCATGAAACGACAAGCTTTGTAGTCAATAGAGCTGACTAAGCAGGAGTAATAATTTCATGGAAGCAAAACTTGAAATAATCATAGATATGAAATAATTTAGCAAGAGAAAGGGTATCAAGTCAAGCTGCCAAAGAAGGGAAACACAAATTACAAAGGAATAATATCATTATCAGTGCCTGGAAAAATATTAAACTAAATCATTCCTGAGAGATTAAAAGAGGCCGTTAACAGATAGTTGCTAGAAGAACAGGCAGATTTTCGGTATAGCAGATCCTGCACAGACCAGATAACCATGTTGCGCATAATAACTGAACGAAGCATGTCACTGAACTCATCTATTTAAATCACATTTGTCAACTATGAAAAAGCATTTGACAGTCTAAACTAGTGCCCCTAGATCTATAGATTATATGATAAAGGGGCACTAGTATAAACCAGCGTTTTTCACCGTGGGTTTTGCGAGAGGTCGCTAAGGGTTCCACGAGAGATCGTGATGGAAAAATACATAAACAGATTATTTTCAGAGTCTTGTCTAAAACTTTGTCGTAGGTAACATTTTTATTCATATTGCTTGGGCCTATGTTTTTTAGTAGCTTTACTATACAACATTGTCAATAAATTTTAACGTTGTAAATAACATTAATTAAAATTACTGGGAGCTATAGATAAAAAAATTTTCATGCAGGAGTTCCATGAGACCTGAAAAATTATTTCAAGCGTTCCGCCAGAGTAAAAAGGTTGAGAAACGCTGCTTTAGACAGAGAATTGTTCGTGAAACTGATGAGGCATTTTGCAGTTCCCATTAAAAGTTAATTAACCTTAAAAGAAAAAGAATATATATATATATATATATATATATATATATATATATATATATATATATATATATATATATATATATATATATATATATATATATATATATATATATAAGATATAAGGCAGCGTCTGTCTGTCTGTTACCTAAAAACTCGAGAACGGCTGAACCGATTTTGATGCGATTTTCTCCAGCGTATTTGACATTTCTCTGGGAAGGTTTTGAGCTATATATCATCACGATATGAGCAAGTCAAAAAAAAAATCGTGCGTGCGGCACATTAAATTCGATACGGCGGCTAAACTATAAGAGATATATCGAAACAACGTATGAGGGACTTTTACGGTTTAATAGTTTTACAAAAAAGTCCGCGAGGTCATATATCCCTGATCAATAGATAATTCACAATAAGCATTTTTATGTTTTCATTTTCGGCGAAACTCATAACGTTCAGTTTGCTGTTGAATGTCGTCGCAAACCCTAAAGATGTACAAAAATGATACTGCAACTAAAATAAATAATCTTATTCTTCAGACTTGGAGCAGGGAGGGAAAGATGAAAGAAATGATGTACATTCTAAGTATAATACTTACAATTTCAAAGCAGTGTAAATGTCCATATAAACATATTCACTTTAAAATTAATGTAAGTTTTCAAGCTTTAAACCAGTGTAAATGTCTATGTGAAAATATTCATTTTAAAGTATTGGAAGTTTCAAACTTTTCAATCAATGTAAAACATAAATGAAAACATATTAAATTTATATTGTGAACACTTTTCAATCAGTGGAGATGTATATGTAAACAGACTCTATCTGTATTATTAACCTTTTCATTTAAATATAAAGTAACTATGAAAGCTATTCTATTTAAATGTAAAGAAAGTTTTATCCCGAGGGATTAAATTTAATTCTCATCGAGGGTAAAGTCTGAGTAATTTGGATGGTGGTATGGGAAGATAAGAACCCATAACTATGGGGTTGAAAACGCCATACTCAGAAGAGCGTTTCGTTCTATTCTTTTACCATAATTATTGGTGGTACCAGCAGAACGTACTATCTCTGGAACAAGAAGGGAACAGTGGCCTATGCTTTAAGAGGAAGGACTCACGTGGTAGACTCTCCTTGACATTTCTGGGAAACGAGCTACCCCCGACAACCTTGATCAGAGACGAGCGTGAGCCGAGTGAAATTAACCAACCCATAAGAAGGAGCAGAACCGTCATTCGCAGCTAAGTTCAAATCTATGCCGCCACTTGAACTTCTTGTAACATCTCACATTCCATAAAGACTGTGATGATAACTTTTCTTGATCCATAACTATGCAAATTATTTTTCAACTGTTAAAACCTAAAGTGATTAATAAATTTTGTTATTTGTAATGTTACAAATTTAACTTCGATTTAATCATTTTAAAGTTACGGCATGTTTGTCTCAGTCAAATTACTACACACACTCTAAACAGAGCTATACTAGAAAGATAGAATTCCACTGAGTAAATCAGGGGTGGGGGCTTAAACGAGCTGAAAGTAATAAGTGCTTTAATAAGACTCCCTTTGCAATAGAAGTGTCATCACCTTTCTATCTACATCTTTGAAGGCCATATTAGATACTCTTGAGTTTTGGCCACTGTTGGACCACTACTGCAAAGCAGGGGAGGCAATACCGTCACACCCCCCCCCCCCCCCCCCCCAACAACAAAAAAAAATAATAATAATAATAATTAATAGATATGTAAACAATGGAATTCAATGGACTCAGACAAAACAGCTTGACGATTTAGGTTTTTCCAATATCTAGATATCCATATGTGAGTGTGTGTGTGCGTGTGTGTGTATGTGTCTCTGTGTGTGTCTGTGATGTGTGTGTGTGTGTGTGTGTGTCTGCCAGCGTCTAAAACCTGAATAAGCTGAAGTGGGGCGTTGCGGTTCTAAAGATTTTACGAAAGACCCGCCACCGTAACAAATGTTTTCGCATATTCTCCAAGACATTACGATAAATCTAACTCGCGTGCGGTATCTTATACAGCTCTTTCGGTCGTGCTACTCTATCATTAGCCTTTGTCACTGGTAATCTGGCACTGCTACAGCAACACAGTGTCTTGACGTCACAGACGGCCATTTTTGACCTGAATAATATTAGTGCGGTAAGAGTCTGTGTGCGTTTAAAAACACTTTGATTCTCTGTACAGCTCAGATGGACCTGGGTGACCGGTTGTTTTCCTGTGTGGGCTGAGAGCGTGTACGTGGGGAAACAGACCTAGATACCGCTAACCTTTGGCTAATTCGGCAACAATAAAATTAATACTCCTTCTGTTGTCTTGTAAATTTTAGGTGTTAACACTGGAAGTTGAGGAGACAGACCAGATACATATAATTATTGTGTCCCCGAGCTGTCCAAATGAGAAACTTCCACTGTACGAAAAAGGCGGGGGAAAAAAACTCGCTGATGTCAAGTAGAGAATCCAATGCGTCAAGGTTGTTATTTCTTGATATCTGGGATCTAGTACCAAATTATCGATAATAATTTCAAGATTCGTAGGCTAATCACGTGCCAACATTTTTTTTAATGTTGATGAGAAAAAAAAACACACACAAGACACAGCTTGATAATTCATCGAGCATTCAGTGGGCGAGCGTAGTATAATCCTTACAATGACAAGTATTTACATTTTGAAACCTTTGGAGCATATGCCTCTAAATACTTCTCTCCGTGCCGTCATTTCTGAGGCAACCGGCTCAAGTTCTTTACATGTCGTCTTTGCGTTCCTTAAATATGTATCACATTCTCCACTTTGTGGGCATCCCTCTATTTCTTCTTTCCTAGGAATACCAGAGCAACGACTGGCTTGAGATACTAATTGGTCCCGTCCTCAACGTGTGCAATATTCATCTCGTAAAAGTGTCAAAAGCTGATAATTGTGATTGATTTAACCACTGTGACAAAACGTTTTGTACATGTACTTTTACGCCCTTCTCTCCCTCCTTCATCGTCCTATTATTTGATATATTTCATGCATCTACATTATTTTTGCTCTTAACACTCGCAGACTTGTTTACGTTTCTGCAGGTGAATCGTAATAATACCAGCTTAATTAAACAGGTCAGCGGTAATACGTTTATCACCTAAGGCGTCTAGCTACCATTGATAGACGCCATCTTTATTGATCCAATGTGGTCCCGACCACTCTTCAGAACAATACGACCCTGCAGAGTACAGAAAGAAAGCCATATTGTTTGCGTAAGCTGCCGGCGATCCGTATCTGTCCGGCTGACGAATGCACGAAAACACAGGTGATATACGTAATCGCTTCCGCTGGACATCTCTGTGTAATTATTACTGATAATCTGTCTGGGGAGACAATATTGTGGGAAAGCATCTAGACATGAAATCAGTTCACGGATTTGTTTGTGAGTTTGCATTAAGATGCAGTCGGAAGTATTACTGCCTGTTGCGTGTCGTTATATAGTTTAAGTAGACTTCTTGCTACTCTGGCCAATAGTCTTAGTGTAGAAATGGTAGACACCGCAGACAGCCAAATAACACACTTGAAAATATCACCACCATAGCCAAGTGGACAATCAATACACTGTTTATTTGACTCAACGTAGCTCCACATAGATAATCTTGAAATTCATATATTATGGCGTTACTTATATAGTCTTCAGTATAGCTCTGTACCTTCTGTAGCTAGAACACTGTCCTCGACAGATTTACATATTTTAATTTAGTTCAAACTCACGTTCTTCACAGAAATCATAATTGCTTTCACAAATAGACTAGCATCATCTCACGGAGGTATATGGATGATCTACTGATGGAACATCATAGGAATATGTCACGAAATAATATAATTCTCAGGAGCTCACAAACATACGTCCACCGGCCACAATAAAACACATAGAAGACCCTCGCAAACGATCGCCCACTTTTGGAGATCCCGACCTTAACTTCTGCTAACTGAACCCCGAGGTAGTGACGTAACTTCCTGTTACCAAGGACTACCGGTAATAAACAAATATGGATCCTTGTCGAACCATTTAATAACATCGACAGATATGTTATGAATTTTACTCATAACACTGCCTTATTAGAAAGAGGTCACGCGTTGGAATTTTAAAATTTGATATTTTAAAACACGCGGGGGATATTATTATTTAACACCCCGACCCATTTAGTTCTAAAGAGCTTACAATTGGCTTAATTTGAAAGCTGGAATAGATTTTGACTTTCATTGGCAAATTCGTCGGAAGTACAATCTGGGATTTGAACTGAGAAATAAAAATATAATCTAGCGAAATCGGAGTCACAGATCAGACTACATCGTCACGTCAAGCTAGCAACTCACCAGAGCCAGAGAAGGATTGGACTAAGATTTTCAAAATTATAAGTGACAGATCGAAGTATTTGGGCAACTTTGAAACTTAAAAGTAAACCCGCATTTTTAAATACAAAGACTGGAGACCGAAGGAATCAGATCACCCGTCATAAGAGGGATACTAAAATTTTCCAGACCAAGTGATTCTAAAGCATCTAAACTAAAGTGCTGTGTCCATTCTAAACTGTGCCAGGAGATTGTGTTCCCAAAAGTTACTGTGGGGTAAGTGTAAACATTTATATTTTGCAAATTGTGACAAAACTCTTTATGCATGTACTTTTGTGCCCCTCTCTCACCCATTCATCCCCTCCGGCAAAATCCCTTCTTTTCTTCATTTTCTTCATCGTCCTATTATTTGGCATAATTTTTGCCCTACATTCTTTTTGCTGTGACCGCTCCCAAACTGTTTACGTTTCACTAAGTGAACGTTGTATTATCAGGTTAATACGATTATCACGTAAGTCAGTCTGGTCACCTTTGAAAGAGACGTAAGTTGTATGTGCAACGTGGTATCGCACGCGATGGAATTTTAAAATGTAATAATTTAAAACATGCGGGGGAAGTTAAATTAAACACCCCTACCCAGATAGTGCTAAAGAGTTTACAATTTGTTTGATTTGAGAGCAGGAATATACATTGACTTTCATTGGAAGTTACTTTAAAAGTACAATCTGGAATTTGAACTGAGAAATGGGAATATAATATTGCGAAATTGGAGTCACAGATCAGACTGCATCGCCACGTCAAGCCAGCAATTCACCAAAGCCAGAGAAAGAAGGATCGGACTAAGAATTCATATATTATAAGTGACAGATCGGAAGTATTCGGGCAACTTTAAACTTACAAATAAACCCGCATTTTTTAAATACAAAGACTGGAAACTTAAAAGGACCCGGACAAAACTATTTGAGCAACTTTGAAACTTAAAAGTAAACCCGCATGTTAAATACGAAGTCTGGATACCTGAGGAATCAGATCACCCGTCATAAGAGGATCCCAGGCAAAGTGATTCACAGAACACCCGTCATAAGAGGATTACTAAAATTTCCCACACCAAGTGATTCGCAGAACACCCGTCATAAGAGGATTACTAAAGTTTCCCAGGCCAAGTGATTCGCAGAACACCCGTCATAAGAGGATTACTAAAGTTTCCCAGGCCAAGTGATTCGCAGAACACCCGCCATAAGAGGATTACTATAATTTCCAGGCCAAGTGATTCGAAGCCTCTAATAAAGTGCTGTGTCCATTCTAAACTCTGCAGGAGATTGTGTTCCCAAAAGTTACTTTGGGGTAAGTGTAACATTTATTTTACAAATGTGAAATTGGCATATTTTTCTTGCTCGGTGGTTATATATGAGAGTGGCAATCTCAACATATGTAAACTGTATATTCATAAACCACTACAGAAAGTGCTGGTGATTTCTTCTTGCTAGTCGTACAGAAAACCGACAGCAGAGGTGATCCCACACTTCGACCGGAGCAGTGATTAGTGATGATTACATCACGTGTGCATCAAGTGAATTATATCATTTTGCGGGATATACCTTGTATGTAACTTGTTAATGTTAGTTCAGGCACAAATCATTTTTCGCGCTGTCCAAGCACATATTTTCCCAGTTTAATACACAGAAGAATATGGGTCATTTCTAATCATTTTTCCTGAGTTACGCTGTGTATACTCAAGAATAATTATTCTGAGAGAATAACATTGGTGGGTGAAAGCGAGACAATGCGCCTGTTAATTTGCAGCCCACAAATGTACTTAGCAGGTGCATTTGTTTTTGTTTTGTCTAAAAGATCGTGGTACTAAGCTATCAGACGGTTCGAGAAACTAAGCTATCAGACTGTGAAGTGTCATCAGCACAAAAGAATTGAGGAAACCGAGCCTGTAGGACTCACTAATACCAGCTAAGTGCTTGTAAAAAGGCACCAGCAAACGGACTTTAAAATTAAATATTAATTTTAAATCTAAAATCCTCAAACCAAGTCTCGATGAAGACAAATTAATTTTTCATTCTAAATTCACCATCATTCCATTTATTTTAACATGTTAAAACTAATTGTTTATTAAATGTGTTACATGTTATTTAAAAACATAACAATCATAGTTGATTCAGTAATTATAGGTGTGAAATCAATATATGAGCAAGACTCTTCTTATATATATATATATATATATATATATATATATATATATATATATATATATATATATATATATATATATATATATATATATATATATATATTGCGACGCGTAATGGAAAAGAGCCTACAGTAATCTGACTGCTTATTGTAACCGTATAGCTGCTCTCTAATTTGCTAGCTAAAACATGCATTATACCAACTGTCTAATTCTGCAGTTCACCCTTTTGTCCCCACCCTCTTTTCTGTAAACATGGGCTAACGCAGTGTTTACAATCTTCGCTGACCTGTCAGTCATTACAGGAAACAAACCACGCTTTGCTTTTACTGCGTTCTACTCACGCGAGCTCATCTGTCAATCATATAATACTTGACAGACAGACAGCCCGTGAGAAGAGAGAGAACAGACCCCTTTGAAGTTTGCTCAGGGAATATATATATATATATATATATATATATATATATATATATATATATATATATATATATATATATATATATATATATATATATATATATATACGGCTGTTTCTATAGCCCATCATCAGTTGTCAGTCATAATTTTGAGAAGAAGTCTAGCGCGTAGTCATAAACCATTTCTTTTGGATTATTGTTTAAAAAGTGATTCGTGGAGATTTTCATTCTGGATTTCTGGTAAATAGTTCTAAGTGTTAGAAGTAATTTACGGTGATAACATTTGAAGTTAAACACTTAAATACTTTAAACACACAGTTAAATACTTAACTTAGATCTTTCTTGCTAGTAAGGCGAATAAAATAAAATAACGCGTAACGATTTTCATAACCAGATATTTAATTTAAAATGTTATACCACATCACCAACGCTACATAACTGCGACGAGACGGTAACATGTGTTTACAGTGTAGGACGGTTAACCAGACAGGACTTAGAGGCGACTGACAGTGGGAGGAAATAATACTGTTTATATTTCATTTGAATTTTTGTTATTATAGCGTCTATTATTTTTTAAATGCCATACGACAAATTAGCAGACACCGACAATTTAATAGCTACTACAGGATAGGTGCTTTGTTGCGCGTGATGCATTGTGAGAAAAATAATGAATAACACACTGTGCCTGTGACTGCCAGCCGCGAGAAGGGGTGGGAAAGTCTTCATCAACTCAGTCCGACCCAAATCCGCGGCCAGCGATGTCTGTGTGTAAGGCATAGGGAAAACACCGTGTATATTTTAAATTCGTCAGGATTGACAGAGCGGACGAGAGATTGTCGGGTCCCCTTCTGTCTTTCTCTCTCCTTCTCTCTCTCTCTCTCTCTCTCTCTCTATATATATATATATATATATATATATATATATATATATATATATATATATATATATATATATATACATAAAAATTGATGAGGCATTATGGAGTTCCCCTGAAGATCATTAATTTAATAAAGAAAACATATGAAGACATGACATGCAGAGTTCTTCATGAAGGACAGCTTACAGAACCGTTTGGGATAAGAACAGGAGTGCGACAGGGATGCCTCTTGTCTCCATTTCTTTTCTTACTAGCAATAGACTGGGTTACGAGAACATCGACAACACACAACAGAAATTGAATCCAGTGGACTCTGACTAAGCAGTTGGATGATCTGGATTTTGCTGATGACTTGGCTCTTCTGTCCCATAGCCGTAATCAGATGCAGGACAAATTGAAAACGCTCGATGAGAGGTCACAGCAATTGGGTCTGAAAATACACAGGGAAAAGACAAAGATAATGAGAATAAATGCAGGTAATGATAACAGGGTTGAACTTGAAGATACACCAATACAAGATGTAGAATCGTACACATATCTAAGTAGCAATATAGTCAAAGTTGGAGGGACAGACAGTGATATCAAAATAAGAATACAAAAAGCAAGAGGAGATTTCATTGCATTGGGAAATATATGGAGATCAAGAGAAATCGGATCCAACACGAAAATAAGAATCTTCAACTCAAATGTGAAGTCAGTCCTTTTGTATGGCTCAGAGACATGGAGAACAACAAAGACAACTACCAAAAAGCTACAGACTTTCATAAATGGGTGCTTGCGTAGAATAGAGGGATTAAAATGGTATGACTAGGTTACCAACGTGGAACTGATGACAAGAACTAGACAAGTGCCAGTGGAACAAGAGATGAGAAGAAGACGATGGAAATGGATAGGACAAACAGTGAGGAAACCTGTTGATAGCATTACAAGGCAGTCCTTGTTCTGGAACCCTCAGGGCAAGAGAAGCAGAGGTAGACCAAGAAGCATATGGAGAAGAGAGCTGGAAACAGAGGTGAAAATGATAAGGAGATGATGGAAAGAACTTGAGATGATGGCACGTGACAGGAGGACTTGGCATGTGTTTGTTGAAGGCCTATGCTCCTTTGGGAGTGGAGGGTTATGAATGAATGAATGACATAAAGTGGAAGCATTTTCCCATAAATGTTTTCTTGCATTTTTAGCAGACCTGACCCCAAGTAGACGAACCAGCGGTCTTTTCGTTTTCTTTTTCTTTTCCATTTCCATGGTTAAATGTGTACTAGCCGAAGATACTGTATGACTATACATTATACTACTGGACTTACCAAAATCCAGGATATTATTTTATCAGCCAAATGTGGCGTATAACTGAAAACATTATTATTATTTTCCCCAACACCTGACAGTTGTAATCCAAGTGGAGTACTAATATATACGCTGTGCAGGACTGGCTATCTGGCCAAGAGTCGGTCGATAGAAAATCCATCATCATCATTTGTAACATTTGTAGCAACCGGATTTTTTCAGATTTTCTAGAAGTGTTCCCCTCTCTTAAAACGGTGTCGTAGATTTTAGATAGGTATTTAAGATATATTTTGGTCCCGTCTGAATAGAACTGAAAAAGGTGGTACTCAGTGAGAGGTAAGAGAAGAGAGCTGGAAACAGAGGTGAAAATGATAAGGAGAACGTGGAAAGAACTTGAGATGATGGCACGTGACAGGAGGACTTGGCATGTGTTTGTTGAAGGCCTATGCTCCTTTGGGAGTGGAGGGTTATGAATGAATGAATGAGTGAGAGGTAATGTAAAGAAATAGATTTCACGAGTGAAATGGTGAAAGGAAGAGTCTGTCCCTGGATTGAGAAGATACTCTAGTCCAGCCTATCATTTACGACTGAAATTAGTTGATCAGACAGTATACCTCTCTCTCTATATATATGAACATATACACTATAACCACTCACATACACACACACACACAGATACGTGACGACAATTAGACGCACAAACGTGAAACTATATTAATGGTTTAGGGATATTGGGACGAGCTGACCGACACAGGTAATAAATTTTATGTTAATGTTTATTTATCATAAAAAAAACTTCACAACATTTATTATAAAAAATATCAGAATATATAAATCATAGGTTACAGAATTAATAAAGAAATACACATAAAAGTGCAACAAAAAGAAGTTAATTAACCCCCAAAAGGTCAAAAGATTAGCACTATAGTATATAATTTTTTTCTATACTGTAAAGAACAGAGTTTCCAGTTTATCTATTCTGAAATGAACAGTATTAGCAAACATAAGAAAAAAAAAACAAAGTGAGTATATTAGTTATACAATATAAGAATTATTCATCCCTGCTTTCTCTCGCTCTGACAAACATGTGATCACATTTTCATTCTCGCTTACCAAATAAGTGTTGACAACAGCTTGAACATATCTCCATGCTCCAGGTAACAGATTCAGTGTCGGTTCTTTTGGCAAAGTAAGCCCCAGTTCCTCAAATGACTGATTAATCTTATTATTTGGTGAACGCTTACTTTGTTACTTATTATTATTGACTCTGTTCATGTCACAGCAATTAGTCCAGGTATGAAACACAACTTCGAGATCAAATGTCACAGTGTACAGTAGCTTGAAAATATTCGATAGTTAAATAGAATGTCAGGTAGATAAATCTTTTCTTGGTAAATCCTCGCCACAACACAGTGATCGGTAGTTGGAAATGTTAAATTTTATAACTTCGCCACAGCGGGCTGAATGTACATAAAATTGGAAAAGAAATCTGGGTCGCTAAATGTCCAGTTATTGTTATTCTTAGTGTCATATATTTGTCCGCTCTCTCTCTCTCTCTCTCTCTCTCTCTCTCTCTCTCTCTCTCTCTCTTTCTAAGTGAAACAAGAGACCAACCAGGTCAACCTTGGAGACCCGATATATTTTACATAAGAATGTTTCTTGTATTTGTTGGACTAGACTTAGACCCTTTTCTCAGATTAAGGTGCAGGTCGCTGGTAGGTTTTGGGTTGTGACCCGTAATAGAATTATATGAATAAAAATGCAACATTTAACCACAATCAGTATTCTATCCTAAACATAACCCGCGTAGAGGTACAATTTAATATCCACTCGGCTATTAAATTTAATTAGAAAACCACAAGTATATATCTTATTTATCGTTTAACAAAAACCCCGTGAAATAAGCGCTAGTCATTTATAAAATTGCTCATAATGAATTAGAAATAAATATTTATTTCGTCAGTACTCATAATGAATAGTGCATTTACTAGTTGACCAAAATATCTCTTACTAGTTACTAGCAAGTAATTAAATTAAAAAGTTAGCTCTATGTTGTTTTAATTCGCTAGTCAATTAGCACAAGAATCCTAGTGAAATATCATGACGGACTTTAAAAATTAAATCACTCAACACAGAAAAATCTTAGTGAAATATAATGCCGGACTTAACAATTAAATCACTCAAGAGGCTATATAAATATTTACCGCAACACAAAATGACTATCTACAATCGAACAAAAACAAAAAATCCCACTGTTATAATGGATCTAGAATATCGAAGCTAGACGTCTGAAAATGTGTGGGTACTAGATAAACTGAGTTTAAAAGCTGAGATATATATATGAATTAGAGAGAAAATCGCCAACGAGTGCGAGATATAACACCTTTGGTGAACTTCGTGGTCAGATTCTGAATGAAAGCTAAATTTGCCACTTTCGCCGCCCGCTAGACGTGTCCCACGAGCAAATCGTCTCTTTGATCACGTCTCGTATGCAGCTTAATTACATTCCGAACAAACGGATGTGGGGGGGGGGGTGTAACTGTAATTATCTCCCCCTGACCAATGTAACTAACAAAATTACGACTTTTGAATAATCGCGCTTGATTTTCTTCATCAGCTTATCTCCCCCTGTTCTCACTACGTGCATCATAGTCTATTGTAAACATTACTAGTGCCTGATAGACATAGAGAAAAGAACAAAAATAGGCGTGGCTACAATTATGAGTTTGACAGATATAAAAGTACGAAGGTTCAGTATTAACAAAACGTGCATAACTAATACGGAAGCAAGGTGGAAGCAAAAACGTGTGGGTATATGTATTCTATTTACATAATCTCTGTCACAAACGGTAAACACCATGGATTCTCACACTATTCAATATTTGTAGTAACCTTATATATCCAGATAGAAGTTCCAGAACGAGCGGGAAACAAGACTGTTTTCCCCCGCCCGCCCTGAACACTGCAAGAGTTGTCGCAACGGAAATATTCAGTTGTAGTTCCTGTGTCTATAATTACATTCCCTTATGCACCCATCGGAGGAATAGTGCCAGTTGTTTAGAACAGTGAAGACACCCCTTTATGACTTATATCGTCAGCAGGATTTATCGTGGAAGTAAACTTATTCGGCGTTCACCTCATTAGTTTTTTTGGGGATGAACTGGGGCTAATTTGTATCCTCGACAGCTGGGGTGATACATTAGTCAACAGTAACAGTAGGGATTATGTTCGTGGAATAAATTTACCAAGGGATACCACAGACCCAAGGGAAGAATACAAAATAGGTAAGAGTGTGAGAGGTGGCCACATGAATGAGAGAGCGTGTGTTGATTTTATTGTTGCTGGAAATTATCTATTAATGTTCGGTGGTTTGAGTTTGTTTACTTTATTTGGTCATATATTGTACCGATAGCGTTATTCTGTAAACCTAGTGCTAACCATCAACCTTTGATTAATATTTTCTTTCGGTTATTTTCCTTTATACGGTGAAGGCTCACCATTCTTCTTTACTTCCTCTACATGTAAATGATTTTCTTGATATCTTTTGTGTATTTCGATGTTGTAAACAGTTTAAGTAATAATAAACAACAAGAAAACTTAACTTTGTGTGTTGGTCAGACCCATACCCATTTATCCTTAGTTTTTTCACGTTTGTGTGTGTCTGTTGTCACATATTGTTGTGTGTGTGTAGAGTAACCTGTTCTTATTTTAGATAGGAAGGCAAAGACTGTCTTGTAACAAAGCACAGTTGCACGGACAGGCTGGATGAGAGAAACCTTCTTACTCCAGAGACACATTTTTCCCTTAACCTATCACCTGTGAAATCTATTTTTCTATACATTCTCGTGTATCAGTCAACCTTTACCCTTTACCTAGACCGGGCCCAATAAACCAATTAACCTCCAGTACGACATATATATATATATATATATATATATATATATAGATATATATATATATATATATATATATATATATATATATATATATATATATATATATATATATATATAAATATATATATATATATATATATATATATATATACGAGGGGCGTTCAGACAGTAATGCACCACATCGTTTTTCTCAGGAGCTGTTTATTCAAGAAGCATGAAATTTATATACAATATACATGGATATGTCATGTAAACATCGGTATTATTCAACATAATCCCCATCAACCTGTACGGCTTTATGCCAGCGCGAAACAAGTGCTAGCCCGTACCAGATTTTGTCTTGATCATGTAGCCATGTCTTCGCTGCATGAATCACTCCTTCATCATCTTCAAACCTTGTCCCACGGAGTGCATCTTTAAGAGGACCAAATAGATGAAAATCAGAGGGTGCCAAATCGGGACTATAGGTAGTATAAGGTTGTTCAGTGCAACCCAGTTTGGTGACTGCTTCCCGTATTGCCAGACTTGTGTGAGGTCGCGCATTGTCGTGAAGGAGAAGCAGGTCTGCTGGATTCTTGTGCGGCCGAACTCTGCGAAAACGTTGATTGAGTTTTTTCAATGTCTTAATGTAAGCTTGCGAATTGATTGTCTCTTCTCTTGGCATAACGTCCACAAGAATCACACCTTCAATGTCTCAAAAGACAGTGATCACGACCTTTCCAGCTGAAGGAATTGTCTTGAATTTCTTTTTTCGTGGTGATTGCGGATGATGCAACTCCATTGACTGTCTTTTTGTCTCAGTTTCAAAATGATGTGCCCAGGTTTCGTCACCTGTAACGATCTTAGCCAAAAAGTTCTCTCTATCAGCATTGAAACGCTCCAACAATTCAGAAGAAATTGCTTTCCTTTGCAATCGGTGGTCATTTGTGAGACTTCGAGGAACCCATCTTGCGCAAACCTTAGAAAATCCGAGAGTTTTTATAATTGCATATGCACTACCAATGCTGACTGACAGCTGTAAGGCCAATTGTTGAGTAGTGATTCGCCTATCAGTAAGAATAATGCCCTCAGTGCATTTCAACATTTCTGCGTTGGTGGCTGTGGCAGGACGTCCACAGCGCGGCCGATCAAGCAGCTCCGTATCTCCACTTCCTGATTCTTTGATTCTCTGAACCCAGCGACTGACTGTACTCCGGTCGACTGCAAAACTTCCATACACATCACATAGACGCTTGTGAATGTTCTCAAAAGTTTCCTTCTCTGCAACGAGAAATTCTATCACAATTCGCTGCTTATAACGCAAGTTGCTAACACGCTCCATTTCAACGGTTTCATTCATTCACAACCCTCCACTCCCAAAGGAGCATAGGCCTTCAACAAACACATGCCAAGTCCTCCTGTCACGTGCCATCATCTCAAGTTCTGTCAATGTTCTCCTCATCATTTTCACCTCTGTTTCCAACTCTCTTCTCCATGTACTTCTTGGTCTTCCTCTGCCTCTCTTGCCCTGGGGGTTCCAGAACAAGGACTGCCTTGTAATGCTATCAACAGGTTTTCTCAGTGTGTGTCCTATCCATCGCCATCGTCTTCTTCTCATTTCTTGTTCCACTGGCACTTGTCTAGTTCTTGTCATCAGTTCCTCGTTGGTAACCTTGTCATACCATTTTAATCCCTCTATTCTACGCAAGCACCCATTTATGAAAGTCTGTAGCTTTTTGGTTGTTGTCTTTGTTGTTCTCCATGTCTCTGAGCCATACAATAGGACTGACTTCACATTTGAGTTGAAGATTCTTATTTTCGTGTTGGATCCTATTTCTCTTGATCTCCATATATTTCCCAATGCAATGAAAGCTCCTCTTGCCGTTTGTATTCTTATTTTGATATCGCTGTCTGTCCCTCCAACTTTGTCTATATTACTGCCAAGATATGTGTATGATTCTACATCTTGTATTGGTGTTTCTTCAAGTTCAACCCTGTTATCATTACCTGCATTTATTCGCATTATTTTTTGTCTTTTCCCTGTGTATTTTCAGACCCAATTGCTGTGACCTCTCATCGAGTGTTTTCAATTTGTCCTGCATCTGATTACGGCTATGGGACAGAAGAGCCAAGTCATCAGCAAAATCCAGATCATCCAACTGCTTAGTCAGAGTCCACTGGATTCCATTTCTGTTGTGTGTTGCCGATGATCTCATAACCCAATCTATTGCCAGCAAGAAAAGAAATGGAGACAAGAGGCATCCCTGTCGCACTCCTGTTCTTATCCCAAACGGTTATGTAAGCTGTCCTTCGTGAAGAACTCTGCATGTCATGTCTTCATATGTTTTCTTTATTAAAAAGACCAACGAAGGAAGAAATTAAGAAAGCCATAAAGCTTCTAAGAGATGGAAAAGCGTCTGGACCTGATGGCATTCCAGCAGAGGCCATCAAAGCAGATATCGACATGGCTACAGAGATGTTATATAAATTACTTGGTAAAGTCTGGGAAAAGGAAGAGATACCAGCAGAATGGAAGGAAGGATATCTGGTTAAGTTGCCTAAGAAGGGAAATTTACAAGAGTGCACAAATTATAGAGGAATAATGTTACTATCAGTGCCAGGAAAAGTATTAAACAGGATTATCCTTGAGAGATTTCAACGGTTTAGGGCAGCCGTATTATCTGGCCGGTTGCAGTGAAATTTGGTGCACACAATTGGCATATGCCATATTTGACGTGTGCAAAATTTCATGCTTCTATCTTCATTATTAGCTGAGAAAAACGATGTGGTGCATTACTTTCTGAACGCCCCTCGTAATGATGAGCAGAGACATCGTCACATTAAAAGTTTTCTTGTGAACCAAGTGAAACGTAACGATTAATAACACTTTCCCGCCAGCTTTTTGGGAAAAGGCGCACATTGTAAGGTGAGAACTAAATTGAACACACTGTAACAAATCAAATATTCGATCGTTACATTTTCATGTGCCATCCTTTTCCTTTTTCTCATCCGCTTCTTGGAGTTGTTTTCGTTTTCATCAATCAAAGGTTTTGCTATCTTCTTTTGTCATTCTCTTAATGTTAACCGATCGCGCGACCTATTTTTAAAACAACATTGACTTCTGTTTGTGCATAACGAACTTGCCACATTGATTTTTCGCTTATCGCTAGCTCCAGAAGGAATAAGAATCTACACTGAGCGATATTCCTATTGTTAACCTAGACTTTCTGTCTGCGGACGATACACGCTACCGGATTGCCCATGATAAGGTGCCAGCTCACAAACATGACATGATAAAATACAAAGCAAATCTCACTGGGATGTAGGAAATGACCATCTTGCTAAAGATTAAGACACGGGAAGTGATGTAATACTTCCGACAGTTGAAATTTGTTGTAATAAATGATTACAAAGAAATACCATCTGGGAGGAGATTATTATGTTAGATCTGTGAAGTAGTGAGTTTGTAAACATGATAGGCGAGACCGAAAAATCGAGACCTTATATGGTCATTTGATAAATGACATGTAAAACAATATATTGTGTGTCACGCAGAATGTTCTACAGATGGAGGGAAAAAAGACCCCTACCGATATCAGACACCAGGTCGTAGTTGGATTGGCATGAAAGTGCTAAAATAAACCATTGGAGCTTTTTCCAACGAAACTACGTTGACGTTTGAGCAAAAATGTCACTTATAATCTACGTTTTAATATCACTTCACTGCATTTCCATCTCGTGAAGAAGAAGATATTTCAGACAGCCATGATAACGAAAAGAAGCAAAATTCCAACATATGGACAGGACCACATATTAGAGATCTTCTAAATATTAAACAGAAAGAAAACTCCACTATAGTACTTGAAACCACGAGTCCTAGGAACTTACATACAGAATAACAGTGGGATTACAATTAAAGTAATACCCTGACCACCTGTAAGACGAACTCTTAAAACCAGTGGCCTGACACTTTTTGAAAGTGTCCCTGTGCAGGAAGTCTGTAAAATTCATTCCCGGTTTGTGGTATTAGTTTGTGGTACAAGTCTATGGTTCAAGTTGCCAGCAAACTATGCTAGACGCCTACATCAGATGGATTTTGAAGACGCTTGATTTGACAACTTGAAGGGTTACCACCAGCATTACCGCCAGGACGTGCTACTACCACAGATTTTGACGATTGACTGAACAGTCAAAACCCTTGGGAATCAACAGTGACGGAACCCAACACTAACAACAAATCATCGCCAACACCTGGCTAGTTACGAATTACAGTGAGGCCCAGCAAAAGAAATTTTTTTTAACGATAGCCACCTTAAAGTCATTACCTGTGATTCAGTGCTACATTTGTTTCATAAAACGCTATTTTAACTTTGTTAACTATAATCGATTATTGAAGGTGTTATCTGCATATACAAATTGATAGTTGATGTGGTGGTTTTTGATGTTAGGAAATGTTGTTGTATTTGTTTCTATTGCACTGAATGAGGTCAGCTGTAAAGGTTCCTGATTATAACAAAGTTTGGGTTGAGTATATCAGGACACCTTTCTGCTACCACCTTATGACCTCAATCAGACCTATTCTTGACTAGTATGTCTGATAGCTACATTTAATGTCTAGGGTTATGCAAGTGTGGTGTGATGGTAATTAATTACACAAACACACACACAAACACCAATATTAATCTATGTGATCAAATCAACCAACACCGGTTGTTAAAAGTTAGTAATATACATTTTTTTCTATAACTTTATTAGTCCTATACCTAAGATTCTTTTGGTTAGGACTGTCAAATCACATGAGATCAATTTATATATATACATAAATAATAGGCATACTTAATTAACTAAAAGAGGACAATTTGTCCTTAATCATATATATATATTGTAGTTTTTATGGTATTGTAAAATTTCTTAAGAAGTACATGGAGAAGAGAGTTGGAAACAGAGGTGAAAATGATGAGGAGAACATGGAAAGAACTTGAGATGATGGCACGTGACAGGAGGACTTGGCATGTGTTTGTTGAAGGCCTATGCTCCTTTGGAAGTGGAGGGTTATGAATGAATGAATGAAAATTTCTAGCTATTTCTAAAGTGTTATGAGCTGGCTGGTTGGGGTGTTAACATCACGCCCAGTCTTTGTCACAATGTTTCTTTTCTCTTGATTCACTTTACTTCTTGACAGATAGTCTTTATTTATATTTCCTTTTCAGGGTTTATGAAGTGGAAAAGTTGATAAATTCTCCTCGTGCCAGGGCTTGTTTACTTAACTGGCATTGGAGGATTGAACATAGACGTATGATCTGCCAACAGCCACTGTTGATCTTGTCCCAAAAGAAATAGGGTAGGCCGCGAGTACTTCTATCTCTGCTGGAGTAACTTTTTCACACAGGAATCTGGCACCTGACTAGTGCCAGACAAAAACCCTGTAACATGAAAATTATGTTCTGTCTTAGCATAATACCTAATCCATCAAGTTTACAAACAATACAATATTTAACCTAAAAGACCTGGATCAGATCTCTCTGACCAACTCAGCACATCTCCATAAAATGAGGTAACACTTTGTACAAGTTTTCATATTCCTCTCCCTATTGTCTGCAACGCCTCTGCCATTCTCAATGATCTTTTTCCATACAATGTGATAGGTGATGTGATTCCTGGTGACAACCTATAAATATTTTACTACTACCTTTCTGGTAGCTTGATAACATGGTGGAGCAACAAATAGGCTTGTATAAGTCTACTAATGACTTCTTTACTTACAGTCGTAATGTTTTCTTCATTACCCAATGTGGTGAAGTGGGATGTTATAAATATTTATAGGGGACTTAGTGTACTGACTGAGATCAGCTGTGAAGGTATATATATCTAATATGAGTAGTGTATTATATATAACCTTACTTGCTGCCACATATGTATACCTCAGTCAGAATTATTCTGGAATAGTGTGATGACTACGTTATATGTCTAGGGTATGTGTATGATGAAGTGTAAGACATATATTTTTAAAAGTATCCTATGTGTGTCAGTTGTGTAGTAGTAATATGAGGTAATACTGGTTTTGTTTTGTTCAAGCTCTGTTGGTATTTGTCATCATGACTGCAATAGTTTGTCTTTATTGGAACTAGTATTGGAGATGTTCTCAGTTCCTGATATTAAAACAATTAAATTCCCCTCTTAATTGTATTTTACACTGTCATTTTAAGATGGGGGTACATAATGTTGAGCTCAGCTGGCCACATCAGCTTATCTTGCGTGATGGCGGCAGGAAAAGACTCCTCTGCTCGATTTCTCCCCTGGGCTCTGGAGACACCTCACTGATAGCTAAATGGACCAAGGAGTATGCTGTCCGACTCTGGATTCAGCAAAGCTCTGACCAGGTGCTGCTCAATACCATCAAGACCACGGTCCCTGAAACAAGAAGGATGTACCTTCTACTTCATAACTAATTGATACTCTAGTTCTACACTGAGCACAATACATCACAAACATTGAGTTCAGAGCGTTAGGCCAACTGTCAGCTTCATCTGAAATACTTTATACCAGTATTAACCTCCTTAATGGTTACTACGCCTCTGCAATTCCAGCATTATTTCTTTCTAGTCAATCATCTAGGTGTCAGTGTACTGTTTGGCCATTCCATGCCGTTTTACTTTCCTCCGACACCTTCTGTTCAGGCTGGAGCATTATAGGCTTTACATCATGTTTGCTACTGAACTACACATATATACAGGCATAAATTAACAATTCACATTCAATTTTCATTAAAAGATACTGAATGTTTCAAGCTTACCACAATTCATGGAAATACACACAGATACGTTGACTAGCAATGAATTCTGGCACAAATACTGGCACAAATTCCCATCTGCTTATGTTCCAGGCTTTTATTTAGCAAAAATATGAGCTGGCTTCAACGCACTGTTGCTTTATCAAGCTTATTTGAACTAGTGGTCTCGAACTAACGCTCCTAAGTGATTATATCAGCGAGTCTGGCCAATGGAGCCACGTTTCGACAAGTGTTTGAAAAAATTTTACCTTCCTACGTCTCCCCTAACAACCAAGGATAGCATTTATAGTCCGACTAATCGTGTTTAGCCTTACATATCATTCCAGCCAATCAGTTCAAATGTAACTTGTGGCCCATTTCCCGTACAATGGTGGTTTAAACAAATCTACCACTGAGCGATTCTGATTTTGGGTGTTGTCTGACAGCACCATCATTTTATTTTGGCTATAACTTGTTAATTCCTAGACTATTTGCATAACACTTAACATATTCTTTGTCAGCAAGCCCTAAGGAACCCAAATATACAAATTTAAAAGAGCTAAGTGGCTGCGTTCAAAATATGCAATTTCTTCTACCTCCTGTTTCGAAGATGTGCTGTCTGGGTACTGTAATGTTTTCAAACGTAAACCCATCTATTGTCATCTTTCCTAATAAGAGTTTTTCAGGATTTAAAAACCTAACTCTGGGAAGGTTAGTGTTTTTATCACTGTCCGTCTGAAAAAAAGTTAGTGCATGTGGCCTTACACGCGTGATAGTAGTAATTGTGTATCGCGTTACGCTTGTTGGGGTGGCATTAATAGCGAGACGCGTGTTTAACTTTGCATGCGTTCCTGATTTTCAGCCCTCCCTCTCTCTTTCTATTTGAGTCCATCTGTTCGTTCGTTTTGGTAACGTAGTGTAATTAATGTTAGGATTAATTTAGGTCATTACGCAGTGTGCCTCTCAATGTTTTTCTTAGAAATGCAATACCCGTTTTAATGTGTTGTGGAAACGCTTGTATTTATGCAGTGGCTTATATTTAACGTGGAAACGTTACAATTTGCAGACGAAGCATAAAACAAAGGGGATTTCGAGTACTGTCATTGTGACAGCACTGTTCTTTACCATTCTTCTTCCTTTCTTTATTATATGTATTTATTAGGCTTTATATTTACCTGATAATTTATATATGTGGATTAGAATATTTCACGACACCTCCCCTCTTAAAACAGACATTATATGTCAGTCCTTTATTCTATATACACATAGAGAAATTTATTATTATTTCTGGGGTTTACGGTGATTCTCATCACACGGATGGCGGCTTAAAAAATCCGCTCCCAAATTGGTTTTTCCAGATATATACTCAATGCTAAAATTATATGGAGCCAAAAGTAAAGACCATCGGAGTAACCTAGAGTTCTCATGCCTAGCCTGTGCTAGAAACGATAAAGGTTTGTGGTCTGTTTGCAACTTAAATGCCTTCCCATATAGATAAATATTGAATTTCTTTATTGCCCATATTACTGCAAGACATTCTTTTTCGCTAGTTGAGTAGTTGATTTCAGCTTTATTCAACTTTCTGCTAGCATATGCCACTGGGCTTAATTCCCCATCCAATGCATCTGATTTCTGTAGTAGAGTTGCACCTAACCCAATATTACTTGCATCCGTCCTTACTATGAATTCTTGACTTAAGTCAGGTAATTTCAAAATGGGTTTACTTGTGAGCTTTTCCTTCAATTCTTGGTAAGTCATTTCACATTGTGGTGTCCATGTAATGCGATCTGGATGTCCTTTACGTGTCAAATCAGTTAACGGTGCACATATGGAATTAAAGTTTTTGATATACTTCTGGTAGAAACCACATAATGAGACAAAGGATCTCACGTCCTTCTTGGTTTGTGGTCTCGGGGCTTTCTGTAGTTTCTCTAAATTCTTTGGGTCAGGGGTCATGTTTCCCTGATAAACTGTGTGTCCCAAAAATTCCAATTCTTTACATCCAACGCAACATTTGGTTGGTCGGGCTGTTAAATTTGCCTCCCTAAGTCGATTAAACAGCATGTTCAGAGAGTCAATGTGTTCCTCAAATGTTTCTGTTGCTATCAGGATATCATCCATGAAATTTGTTATACATGGATTATTCAGAGGGTCCAATAATTTTCTCATCATTCTAGAGAAGACACTAGGCGCATTCTTCAATCCAAATGGCAATCTATTAAACTCATAGTGTCCTTCTGAGGTACTAAAAGCTAGGTATGGTCTAACCTCAGGTTTTACTGGAATCTGATAGTATCCTTTACTCAGATCCACTTTTGAGAAATATTTAGCTTTATTTAGTCTGGCAAACAGCTGATTTGTATCCGGCAATGGATCCACCTGTCCTTCTGTAATAGCATTCAGTCTCCTGTAATCTATACAGAGTCTATGTTCTCCAGAGGGCTTCCTTAAGAGTACAACCCCGGAACTATACGAAGATTCACTGTGGGAAATAATTCCTTCCTTCAACAGATAGTCTATCTCTTCCTTCAAAGCTTTCTCCTTAGCAAACGGAATCGAATATGGTTTCATACAGACAGGTGTGGGGTCTATCAGTTTCATATCATATTCCAATAGTTTTGTATGCCCTGGTCGGTCTGTTAACACCTCTGCATGATTATTTAGAACCTGTTGCACTCTCTCTTTCTGAGTTTTCGTTAAATGTGTACTGATTTTCACCTGTGCTGCTGTCTCACAGGGGTGTAATGGATATTCAAATGATGAAAGTGGTTCCTTTTTCATCTCCATGGCGATGGACAAGGTCAACAAGTGTGTCTCTTCCTGATGTTCTCTTTCCAAATATTTCTTCAGGAGATTCACATGATAGATTTTTTCTTTCCCCTTCTTATCTATCTTATAATTTGTTCTAGACACCTTCTCTAAAACTGTATATGGACCCTGCCATCCAATTTGTAACTTATTCTGACTCCCGGGCAAAAGAAGCAGTACTTTCTCTCCCACAGTCAAATTTCTGTCTTTTGCCTTCCTGTTATAATAGGCAGCATGTTTCTTCCTGGCTTGTTTCAAATTTTCATTGGCAAGTTTCCAGCCAGTTTTTAAACGAGTGGTCAGCTCATTCACATATTGGTATGAAGATGTAATGTTTTCCTCTGCCTTTTCATCAGTCCACGTTCTTAACAAAGCTTCGAGTGGACCTTTTATTGGCCTTCCAAACAATAATGTTGCCGGGGCCATACCGGTTGAACTATGGGGTACCTCCCTATAAGCAAAGAGGGCGGCGTGCAGGTACTGGTCCCATGTATCTGGTTTTTCGTGTGCCAACTTTCTCAGGATCGACATCAACGTGCCGTTAAATCTTTCCACTTGGCCGTTCCCTTGGGGATGATACACACTACAATGGAAGTGTTTGGCCTGGAAGATCCTGAAAACTTCTTCAGTTAGTTTCCCCTTGAACTGAGAGCCATTATCAGTCAAGATTTGATTGGGAAAGCCTAACCTTGTGAAAATTGTGAGCAATGCCTCTGCCACATGTTTAGAATCAATCGATGACAGGGCTACAGCCTCTCCCCACATAGAACAAGTGTCCACCAGAGTCAGAATGTAGCTGTTCCTTCTCTTGGTTCGGGTGAGAGGTCCCACAAGATCCACGGCAACTCTCTCAAAGGGTGTTCCCACTATGGGCATTTCCCCCAGAGTTGCTGGTGCAGTCCAATGTTTAGGTGCTACTCGTTGGCACTCTGGACAGGATTTTACATATCGTTTGATATCTTCAGTTATTCCTGGCCAGAAATAGTGACAAGCTATTCGCTGTCCTGTTGCGCTGATTCCCATATGACCACTGAAGGGAATCGCATGCCCTAGTTCCAACACTTTAGTCCTATATGAAGTGGGAAGGACCAGCTGTCCGTGACCATTGGATTCAGATCCAGCCTTCCTATATATCAGTTTGTTCTTCATATAAAACTCTCCCTTGCCTGGAGGTGTATGAGATTTGGGCAACTTCTTGAAACATGGCTTGAGTGTTTTGTCCTCAGCCTGTGCCTTCCTCATCTCATCTGGGTGAGTATTTATGGGATTATCCTCCTCCTTTTTTGACTGTGATCTGGTCTGCACTGTTGCCAATATCACAGGTCTCTTGGGATTCCCCAAGAAGACATATCTACACCCCAATATTAGAGGGTAGATTGGCTCATTTATCACTGCTGCTTTTATGATTCCTTCCACATATCGCGTTTTCACTTTTATTCGGGCGACGGGAAGTGTCATGGTAGCTACATCCTTGGTTGCAGTTTGAATCTCCACTGTTTCTGTGGTGTATTGATCGGCCTGCACCAGGTGAGAACTCACAACGGAATCGTAATCTAAACCGGTATCATATAAACACCTTATAGTGACACCATTACAGATGACATCTTCACACACTGGGGGGTGGTATGGTTCCTGTATTTCTTCAGGTTTGACCTTCTTTTCCTTTTTCCCCGATGTCATAGCAGCACAATGAGGAGGTTTCCTTCTACAATGGTCAGTGTCATGATTGTTCATCTTACAATTTTTACACCACCTTTTTCCTTGGTTGAAAGATTTTCTTTCATCATATTTCCTTTCATCGAATTGTGGGAATTTATTTTTATTTTCATACCGTGGCCTATCAAACTGGTGCTTACCTTTGTTTTGATCCCTAGGATCAAATTTATTAAAGTTCTGTGGTGCCCTAAAGTTATCCACTTGTTTCTTTTTATTACCTGTTACCTCTGCTTGAGCTGCTTGATACCTTTCAGCAACATTTAGCAAATCACCCAGCCTCTCTGCACCTTGTTCCATGAGAAACTTTCTCAGGTCTGGAGCCATGGACTCTCTTAATTGCTCTATAAGGACCATTTCCTTAAGATCTTGGGTTTTCCCCAGAGAAGTCCATTTCTCCAAGTATGTCTCTATTCGTGCAGAAAAACTGGTGATAGGTTTTCACCTGACAGTAGTTTAGCATTCCTAAATTTTTTCCTATAAAATTCTGCATTCTTTTCATATCTTAACAAAAGAGCCTGCTTTAGCATGTCATAATTTTCCTGATCACCTCTGCTCATTTTTGCAAAAACTTCATAAGCTGCCCCACGAAGTCCTTGAGATAACTTTAAGCTCCACCTTTCTCTCTCTAACCCATACGTGGTAGCTAATAGTTCATACCTATTTAGGTAGCTCTCTATATCATCGTCTTTCTCAACAAAATGATCTAAATGAAAATTCATAGCTGAGGTTGAGGCTCCCTGAGTAACCGTAGCATCAGAGGCAAAGGGACTGGCACCATTTTCAGGAGCATGGCCTTGAAACTCAAACTCCCTTAGTCGTAACTCATGTTCCCTTTGTAATCTCTTCTCCTCCTTTTCTGCTTCCCTTTCTGCAGCTAATCTCTTCTCTTCTCTTTCTGCAGCTAATTTCTTCTCTTCCCTTTCTGCAGCTAATTTCTTCTCTTCCCTTTCTGCAGCTAATTTCTTCTCTTCCCTTTCTGCAGTCAATCTTCTTTCTTCTGCTTCCAATTTCTTAGCCTCAGCCTCAATCTGCAACCTCTTAGTCTCAGCCTCAGCCTGCAACCTCTTAGTCTCAGCCTCAGCCTCAAATTGTAACTTCTTAATTTCCCTTTCAGCCTCTAACTTTCTTTCGGCTTCAAACCTTCTTTCTTCGCGTTCAATAAATTTGTCACATTCCGTAGTGACATAGGCAACCATAACTTGCCCATCTAATCCTAACTCTTTTGCAGTCTGAACAGCAGCAGATCGAAATTTGGCCAGGTCCGCCATTGTCTATCAGGTAAATTTATACAATGTCTAACCAACAATTCAATCTCTAAATATATATCTAATGGACAACACAGGCACCGTGAGCTCAACCTTATTTAATTCCACCCAAGGATACCTTTTAATTCTTATATTCCCTGAAGTGAATTACCCCCACTATTTTTAATAGGTAAAGATTCAAAATCCCAAGAGCGAGACCCCAATATATGTGGTGAAGTGGGATGTTATAAATATTTATAGGGACTTAGTGTACTGACTGAGATCAGCTGTGAAGGTATATATATCTAATATGAGTAGTGTATTATATATAACCTTACTTGCTGCCACATATGTATACCTCAGTCAGAATTATTCTGGAATAGTGTGATGACTACGTTATATGTCTAGGGTATGTGTATGATGAAGTGTAAGTCAAAACAACAACAGACAGATAAACAATTTAATTTATTCCACTACACTTGACGACACTGTGACACTCACATACATAACACACTCTACAAGGATATCTTAAAGGAGTCACTGGTAACTTTTCAAATAACAATATGTATTCATTGCTGTCATGAATGTATATGTGTCCTGATTCAAATACAAAGGAACCAGGAATCACAATCAATTTTAATTACAAGTTATATGTACAGAATTTATTAATATGAATCTTGTAGTGACATATATTTTTAAAAGTATCCTATGTGTGTCAGTTGTGTAGTAGTAATATGAGGTAATACTGGTTTTGTTTTGTTCAAGCTCTGTTGGTATTTGTCATCATGACTGCAATAGTTTGTCTTTATTGGAACTAGTATTGGAGATGTTCTCAGTTCCTGATATTAAAACAATTAAATTCCCCTCTTAATTGTATTTTACACTGTCATTTTAAGATGGGGGTACATAATGTTGAGCTCAGCTGGCCACATCAGCTTATCTTGCGTGATGGCGGCAGGAAAAGACTCCTCTGCTCGATTTCTCCCCTGGGCTCTGGAGACACCTCACTGATAGCTAAATAGACCAAGGAGTATGCTGTCCGACTCTGGATTCAGCAAAGCTCTGACCAGGTGCTGCTCAATACCATCAAGACCACGGTCCCTGAAAACAAGAAGGATGTACCTTCTACTTCATAACTAATTGATACTCTAGTTCTACACTGAGCACAATACATCACAAACATTGAGTTCAGAGCGTTAGGCCAACTGTCAGCTTCATCTGAAATACTTTATACCAGTATTAACCTCCTTAATGGTTACTACGCCTCTGCAATTCCAGCATTATTTCTTTCTAGTCAATCATCTAGGTGTCAGTGTACTGTTTGGCCATTCCATGCCGTTTTACTTTCCTCCGACACCTTCTGTTCAGGCTGGAGCATTATAGGCTTTACATCATGTTTGCTACTGAACTACACATATATACAGGCATAAATTAACAATTCACATTCAATTTTCATTAAAAGATACTGAATGTTTCAAGCTTACCACAATTCATGGAAATAAACACAGATACGTTGACTAGCAATGAATTCTGGCACAAATACTGGCACAAATTCCCATCTGCTTATGTTCCAGGCTTTTATTTAGCAAAAATATGAGCTGGCTTCAACGCACTGTTGCTTTATCAAGCTTATTTGAACTAGTGGTCTCGAACTAACGCTCCTAAGTGATTATATCAGCGAGTCTGGCCAATGGAGCCACGTTTCGACAAGTGTTTGAAAAAATTTTACCTTCCTACGTCTCCCCTAACAACCAAGGATAGCATTTATAGTCCGACTAATCGTGTTTAGCCTTACATATCATTCCAGCCAATCAGTTCAAATGTAACTTGTGGCCCATTTCCCGTACAATGGTGGTTTAAACAAATCTACCACTGAGCGATTCTGATTTTGGGTGTTGTCTGACAGCACCATCATTTTATTTTGGCTATAACTTGTTAATTCCTAGACTATTTGCATAACACTTAACATATTCTTTGTCAGCAAGCCCTAAGGAACCCAAATATACAAATTTAAAAGAGCTAAGTGGCTGCGTTCAAAATATGCAATTTCTTCTACCTCCTGTTTCGAAGATGTGCTGTCTGGGTACTGTAATGTTTTCAAACGTAAACCCATCTATTGTCATCTTTCCTAATAAGAGTTTTTCAGGATTTAAAAACCTAACTCTGGGAAGGTTAGTGTTTTTATCACTGTCCGTCTGAAAAAAAGTTAGTGCATGTGGCCTTACACGCGTGATAGTAGTAATTGTGTATCGCGTTACGCTTGTTGGGGTGGCATTAATAGCGAGACGCGTGTTTAACTTTGCATGCGTTCCTGATTTTCAGCCCTCCCTCTCTCTTTCTATTTGAGTCCATCTGTTCGTTCGTTTTGGTAACGTAGTGTAATTAATGTTAGGATTAATTTAGGTCATTACGCAGTGTGCCTCTCAATGTTTTTCTTAGAAATGCAATACCCGTTTTAATGTGTTGTGGAAACGCTTGTATTTATGCAGTGGCTTATATTTAACGTGGAAACGTTACAATTTGCAGACGAAGCATAAAACAAAGGGGATTTCGAGTACTGTCATTGTGACAGCACTGTTCTTTACCATTCTTCTTCCTTTCTTTATTATATGTATTTATTAGGCTTTATATTTACCTGATAATTTATATATGTGGATTAGAATATTTCACGACACCCAAGTCAAACAACATAATTAATAGTATAAATAATGTTAATAATTTCGGTCTTACCACAATTCAAAGAATACACACACAGGAACGTTGAATTAGCCCAACCTCAGATGTACTGCTTGCTGGACTATGGCGCCCTTATACTTTTTATTAATTATATCTATATTCAGGGCACGACACACTTCTCAGCTCTCAAGCGTCCTGTTTCTATGAACAGTCTTCGTGAAAATGGCACCGAGCCTCCAACTTTCCCAGTAATCTAAACGGTTTTGACCAATGAGATCTAACTACTAAGGTTGTCAATTCAAATTTTTAAATCTAAGGTCCAATTTCGGTCCAATGTTAGTGTACTTCTGTCGGTCTGTCCGTCCGAACTTGGAATTCGTCAAAAATAGACTTGGTTTTGGCCTAACTCTACAAAAAAATATTCAGTTTGAGCCATCCCATAATTTCTTTCCCCCTTTCAAACTCCCCTCCAAATCATATTACATTTTCCTCTCAGTCCTAACGTTCCCCTCTTTTGGACTTTGCCCTACCCTCTCATGCCTCTTTTCAACAACTCGTGCAAAAATACGTTACCGATAGCGAATGTCAGAACACTAGTGTGTTAGTCAATGTGTCTGTAACTATCTAGTATTATGACCATATCTTGGCTGTTAGTTGGGCTATAGGGTAAATAAAACCATATTATTTGTCAGGAGACACTATGGCACCCAAATATATAAGTTTTATGAGCCTATATATAATGGTTCAAAATTCCATAATTTTTTCCATGTTAGTCTTCAATAATATTGAAATCTATAAACTACCACCTGTTCACTTCTTTCTACCGCTATTTTCAAACTAAAAACGACAGTCTCCCGTATTACGTCAGAAATACGTCAGTTTTATAAGAGCTAAGGTTGTTTGCGTGACCCAATTGCCGAACATATTTTGAATTTGTGTCGTATTTTCAAACGGCTAACGACACTATCGCGTTTTCGCTAGGTTTTATATTCAAACCACGCGTGCAGATGGTATCATTTTTCTGTCTCTCCCCTCTTTCACTCCGTCTGAACGAGTAGGCTTTTCGTGTCATGTTATAAATAGTTTTTCAAGGACACTAGAAAACGATGGTACCATCTTTTTCACAATACTGTCTGCTAAAATCAACGCGCTTGCGCCGTGGGTGAAGACGAAACTTCATAACTCCACTATTTTCATTTCTACATTATTTTTATACTTACAATTAATAATTCTATCGGTGTATCAATGTACATCATCACACATCTCCCCACTAAAGAACATGCCTGAGGCTAGTTCCAAACACAGTGATACACATAGATAAAATTACCTCCTACGCCTGCTGGATACTCTGATTTGGATCACAGGGATGCCTACTGAGGAGATCTGCACCCACGTTCTGTGACCCGGGAATGTACTCAATAGTGAATGAATATGGCTGTAGGAGTAATGACCATCGTAATAAACGAGCATTCTCATGCTTTGCTTGTGATAAGAATACTAGGGGCTGATGATCCGTCTGGACCGCAAATGTTCTACCATATAGATAGATCTGGAACTTACGTATCGCCCACTTTAAAGCTAGACATTCTTTCTCGCTTGTTGAATAATTTTGCTCCGCTTTGTTCAACTTGCAGCTAGCATAAGCAACTGGGTTCAGCTCTCCGTCTGGTGACGATGACCTTTGCAACAAAGTAGCCCCCAGGCCTACATTGCTTGCGTCACTTCTCACCACAAATTCCTGACTCAAATCAGGTAATTTCAAGATTGGCTTGCTTGTAAGTTTTTCCTTTAACTCTTGGTATGCCAATTCACACTGGGCTGACCAAACAATTCTATCAGGATTTCCTTTGCGAGTTAAATCCGTCAGAGGCGCACACATAGAGTTAAAATTTTTGATATATTTCTGATAAAATCCACACAAGGACACGAAGGATCTCACATCTTTCTTGGTTTGTGGCCGCGGTGCTTTCTTTAATTTCTCGAGATTCTTGGGGTCAGGGGTCATGTTACCCTGATATACAGTATGTCCCAAGAACTCCAACTCTTTACAACCAATACAACATTTTGTTGGTCTAGCCGTCAAATTAGCCTCTCTCAGTCTATCAAACAGCATAGTCAAAGAGTTAATGTGTTCCTCAAATGTTTCCGTAGCAATAAGGATATCATCCATAAAATTTGTGATGCATGGGTTATTCAGGGGATCCAACAATTTTCGCATCATCCTAGAAAACACACTCGGAGCATTTTTCAACACAAATGGCAACATGTTGAATTCATAATGTCCTTCCGAAGTGCTAAACGCTAAATACGGTCGGACCTCAGGCTTTACTGGAATCTGATAATAGCCTTTGCTAAGATCCACCTTAGAAAAATATTTTGCCTTGTTCAACCTGGCAAATAGCTGATTTGTGTCCGGTAATGGATCCACCTGATTTTCTGTGACAGCATTCAGTTTCCTGTAATCTATACACAGACGATGTTCCCCAGAGGGTTTCCTCAGCAAAACCACACTGGAACTATATGGAGATTCGCTATGAGAAATAATTCCTTTTTTCAATAGGTACTCAATCTCCTCTTTCAAAGCTTTCTCCTTGGCAAACGGGATCGTGTAGGCTCTCATACAGATCGGTGTTGGGTCTACTAGTTTCATATCATATTCCAACAAATTCGTGTGCCCCGGTTTGTCCGTTAACACGTCCGTATGATCAGTCAGAACCTTTTGAACCTGTTCCCTCTGTTTTTTCGTCAAGTGTTTACTGACTTTTACATGTGCAGGGGTCTCACATGTTTTCAGGGGGTACTCATGAGAGGTGAGTGGTTCATTTTTCATCCCTTTTGCTATCGAAAAGGACATTAAGTGTGTTCCTTCCTGGATTTCCCTATCCAGATACTTCTTTAGAAGGTTCACATGATATATTTTCTCTTTCCCCTGTTTGTCGATTTTATAATTTGTTCTAGACACCTTCTCTAGAACAGTATATGGACCTTGCCATCCAATTTGTAATTTGTTATGGCTGCCGGGCAGTAGAAGAAGCACCTTCTCGCCCACAAATAGTTCTCTATCCTTAGCTTTCTTATTAAAATAGGCAGCATGTTTTTTCCTGGCTTGTCTGAGACTATCATTTGCAAGTTTCCAGCCAGTTTTAAGACGAGTGGTCAGCTCGTTCACATATTGATATGATGAGGTAACAGTCTCTTCTGCCTTCTCATCTGTCCATGTACTCAATAAGGTTACATATGGACTTTTAATTTTTCTGACATATTTTTAATAATATTGGAAGCCTTGTGTTGAGGACGTTTCTTCCTTTTGGCATCACACAAGAATCTACCACTACCAATTCGTTTCCTGGGGTTTTCTCCCCACTTTAAGTTCCTTGTGAGAGATCTTCTCTCTCTTTTACCTTCACCCAGTTCACATAATTCCGACCGAGGGACTGTCGGCTTATTCTGGGGTAAAACCCCTTTTTGTACTCGACACAGAGTTGCCATTTTAATACATTCAAGTTAAGACTGTGTGTGAAAGGGGGGTTCCCATTCCACGTTGTCTACTTTATTACAATTATTTTTATTTCCAGGCTTAAGTTTGCCCCGTGGCGTGTCTAGGTCCTGAACAGTTTTCCCACGTGTAGGTGTTCCCTCGTGAAATTGGCCGCAGTTCTCCACAAAATTCTCAATAACTATCTTTACATCTAGCCAATAATAATATTTAGAAACGTTTTAGCAGATGGTACCTATTTTCTCATGGTCACCATCTTTCCCAACATGTAAGCTCCTTATTACATCTGCCCTATATGCCTTAGGAAGTACCAACTGTCCGTGACCATTGGATCCAGCTCCGGCCTTCCTGTACAACAATTTGTTCTTCATATAATAATCTCCTTTGCTTGGAGGTGTGTGGCATTTGGGTAATTTTTTAAAGCAAGGCTTGAGTGTCCTATCTCCGCCTGTGCCTTCCTCATCTCCTCTGGATGAGTATTTATTGGTTCATCTTCTTCCCTTCTAGATTGTGATCGGGTCTGGACAGCTGCCAAGACCACAGGTCGCTTGGGATTCCCCAGGAAGACATAACGACACCAGAATATCAGAGGGTAGATGGGTACGTCGATCACTGCTGCTCTGATTACTCCTTCCACATAGCGAGTTTTCACCGTTATCCTGGCAATGGGAAGTGTCATAAGTGGTATGTCCTTGGTCGCCCCTTGTATCTCCACTGTTTCTGTAGTATACTGATCCGGGTTCACCAAGTGCGAACTCACAACAGAATCAAAATCCAAACCGGTATCGTAAGGGCATCTAATGGTGACCCCATTACATACCACATCCTCACACACTGGGGGTGATAATGTTCCTGCTGTCCAGTAGGCTTTACCTTTACTTCCTTTTCCCCCAGCTTCATAGCAGCCAATCCAGCATGTTTCCTATTACAAACTTTGGTATCATGTCCTTCCCTCTTACACCATCTACAATATAATCTACCTTGATGAAAAGGTTTTCTTTCATCATATTTCCTGTCATTGAACTGTGGGTTTTTATTTCTAAAATCATTTCGTGGCCTATCAAAATTTTGCTTACCTTTGTTACCCTGATCTTTGTTGTCAAATCTATTAGAGTTTTGTGGAGCTTTAAAATTGTCTACATGTTTCTTTTTGGCGCCAGATACTTCTGCCTGGGCTGCCTGATACCTCTCAGCAACATTAAGTAACTTACCCAGCCTCTCTGCACCCTGTTCCATGAGAAACTTTCTCAAGTCTGGAGCCATGGACTCTCTCAATTGTTCAATAAGGATCATTTCTTTAAGATCTTGGGTTTTCCCCAGAGCAGTCCATTTCTCCAAGTACGTCTCTAAACGGGCAGAGAACTGGTGATAGGTCTCACCCGACAGTAGCTTGGCATTCCTAAACTTTTTCCTGTAAAATTCTCCATTCTTTTCATACCTTAGCAAAAGAGCCTGCTTTAACATGTCATAATTGTCTTGGTCATCTTTGCTCATTTTTGCAAACACTTCATAAGAAGCTCCCCTAAGACCTTGAGATAACTTTACACTCCACCTTTCTTTCTCTAACCCATAGGTGGTGGCTAAAACCTCAAATCTGGATAGAAATGATTCAATGTCATCGTCCCTCTCAACAAAATAGTCTAAATGGAACCCCATAGCTGAGGTTGAGGCTCCCTGACTAGCAGTGGCATCAGAGGTAGAGGGGCTGGCACCATTTTCAGGAGCATGGCCTTGCAACTCTAACTCCCTTAGTCGTAGTTCGTGCTCCCTCTGTAATCTCCTATCTTCTGCTTCCCTTTCGGCAGCCAATCTCTTTTCTTCTGCTTCCATTTTCTTTTCTTCAAATTAAAGCCTCTTTATTTCAGCCTCCCTATCCGCCTCCAATGCCCTAGCCTCCTTGTCAGTCTCAATCTGCAACCTTTTAATTTCTTTCTCAGCCTCTAACTTTCTTTTTGCCTCCTTTTCTAATTTTTTTTTCTTCACGTTCAATAAATTTATCAACCTCTGAAGTTACACATTGAACCAACTCTGGTCCATCCATACCCATCTCTTTCGCAGCCAGCACAGCAGCAGATCTGAACTTGGCTAAATCTGCCATTCTGTTTCAAACAAATTCTAACAATGTTCTAAGGCAAATTAAAAACTCTAATTAACAATATTAACTCTAAGTTCTTTATTAACTACTGGCCGTGACAATTCATCAACCTTTTCCTTCCACTTCAAATATTTTTATTATTGAATCTCTTAATTTTAGGGACCCTATTATAAATGATAAGTTTAAATCCCGGAGACGAGCTACCCAATATATGTGGTGGTTTTTGATGTTATGAAATGTTGTTGTATTTGTTTCTATAGTACTGAATGAGGTCAGCTGCGAAGGTTCCTGATTATAACAAAGTTTGGGTTGAGTATATCAGGACACCTTTCTGCTACCACCTTATGACCTCAATCAGACCTATTCTTGACTAGTATGTCTGATAGCTACGTTTAATGTCTAATGTTATGCAAGTGTGGTGTGACGGTAATTAATTATACAAACACACACACAAACACCAATATTAATCTATGTGATCAAATCAACCAACACCGGTTGTTAAAAGTTAGTAATATACATTTTTTTCTATAACTTTATTAGTCCTATACCTAAGATTCTTTTGGTTAGGACTGTCAAATCACATGAGATCAATTTATATATATATACATAAATAATAGGCCTTCCTAATTAACTAAAAGAGGGCAATTTGTCCTTAATCATATATATATTGTAGTTTTTATGGTATTGTAAAATTTCTAGCTATTTCTAAAGTGTTATGAGCTGGCTGGTTGGGGTGTTAACATCACGCCCAGTCTTTGTCACAATGTTTCTTTTCTCTTGATTCACTTTACTTCTTGACAGATTGTCTTTATTTATATTTCGTTTTCAGGGTTCATGAAGTGGAAAAGTTGATAAATTCTCCTTGTGCCAGGGCTTGTTTACTTAACTGGCATTGGAGGATTGAACATAGACGTATGATCTGCCAACAGCCACTGTTGATCTTGTCCCAAAAGAAATAGGGTAGGCCACGAGTACCTCTATCTCTGCTGGAGTAACTTTTTCCCACAGGAATCTGGCACCTGACTAGTGCCAGACAAAAACCCTGTAACATGAAAATTATGTTCTGTCTTAGCATAATACCTAATCCATCAAGTTTACAAACAATACAATATTTAACCTAAAAGACCTGGATCAGATCTCTCTGACCAACTCAGCACATCTCCATAAAATGAGGTAACACTTTGTACAAGTTTTCATATTCCTCTCCCTAATGTCTGCAACGCCTCTGCCATTCTCAATGACCTTTTTCCATACAATGTGATAGGGGATGTGATTCCTGGTGACAACCTATAAATATTTTACTACTACCTTTCTGGTAGCTTGATAACATGGTGGAGCAACAAATAGGCTTGTATAAGTCTACTAATGACTTCTTTACTTACAGTCGTAATGTTTTCTTCATTACCCAAGTCAAACAACATAATTAATAGTATAAATAATGTTACTAATTTCGGTCTTACCACAATTCAAAGAATACACACACAGGAACGCTGAATTAGCACAACCTCAGATGTACTGCTTGCTGGACTATGGCGCCCTTATACTTTTTATTAATTATATCTATATTCAGGGCACGACACACTTCTCAGCTCTCAAGCGTCCTGTTTCTATGAACAGTCTTCGTGAAAATGGCACCGAGCCTTCAACTTTCCCAGTAATCTAAACGGTTTCGACCAATGAGATCTAACTACAAAGGTTGTCAATTCAAATTTTTAAATCTAAGGTCCAATTTCGGTCCAATGTTAGTGTACTTCTGTCGGTCTGTCCGTCCGAACTTGGAATTCGTCAAAAATAGACTTGGTTTTGGCCTAACTCTACAAAAAAAATATTCAGTTTGAGCCATCTCATAATTTAATTTCTTCCCCCCTTTCAAACTCCCCTCCAAATCGTATTACATTTTCCTCTCAGTCCTAACGTTCCCCTCTTTTGGACTTTGCCCTACCCTCTCATGCCTCTTTTCAACAACTCGTGCAAAAATATGTTACCGATAGCGAATGTCAGAACACTAGTGTGTTAGTCAATGTGTCTGTAACTATCTAGTATTATGACCATATCTTGGCTGTTAGTTGGGCTATATGGTAAATGAAACCATATTATTTGTCAGGAGACACTATGGCACCCGAATATATAAGTTTTATGAGCCTATATATAATGGTTCAAAATTCCATAATTTTTTCCATGTTAGTCTTCAATAATATTGAAATCTATAAACTACCACCTGTTCACTTCTTTCTACCGCTATTTTCAAACTAAAAACGACAGTCTCCCGTATTACGTCAGAAATACGTCAGTTTTATAAGAGCTAAGGTTGTTTGCGTGACCCAATTGCCGAACATATTTTGAATTTGTGTCGTATTTTCAAACGGCTAACGACACTATCGCGTTTTCGCTAGGTTTTATATTCAAACCACGCGTGCAGATGGTATCATTTTTCTGTCTCTCCCCTCTTTCACTCCGTCTGAACGAGTAGGCTTTTCGTGTCATGTTATAAATAGTTTTTCAAGGACACTAGAAAACGATGGCATTATCTGTTTCACAATACTGTCTGCTAAAATCAACGCGCTTGCGGCGTGGGTGAAGACGAAACTTCATAACCCCACTATTTTCATTTCTACATTATTTTTATACTTACAATTAATAATTCTATCGGTGTATCAATGTACATCATCACAGTTGATTTAATCATTATTGAGCGAACTGCACCCGTATGACTCAGTTAATTGAAATACATAACCATCCAGAGGTATTAAAGTCATATGTTACTGAATCATTTCAGTTAGGGCTAACAAAATGCGAGCAAACTTCTTTTTCCGCACAGAAGGGGCGGGAAGATAAAAGATCATGACAGATTAGATGATCTCAGTTGTTGTGTTTGATTTTTTTAAATTCCTGTTGGGCTCCATGAAATAGAAACATAATTCTTCTATTTGTATCTCTGCCAAGACCAATCTTGAGCAAAGGTTGATACCTTTGAAAACCCTCGTTTTTTATAGTCTAAGTTTGGCCATTGTTGGACCACCGCTGCATAGCAGAGAAGACAGTCACGCCACAAACACACTGAAAGAACTCACAAGTCTTACACTTTATTTCGTGGTGCAATATTTACATCACACAGATTTCCTCACAAAAAGTATCGCCGGTACGCATAGATATGTATCTCTATCTTAGATTTGTACATAACAGTAGAGATCAAATAGAGTTCATTAAAATTTTGTAGCCAAACGGATCTATACAATACAGTATACATTGCTGTAGATAAGAAATCATCAGAATTAATAGTTGTAAGAGGTTGAAAAGAATTGGGGGGGGGGGGGGGGGGAGAGAATGTGCCTCATTTCGACCAAATATACGATTGATACGTCGGCCAATTTTGACGCCAAAGTTAATACGTTCTCAAACAATGATTCCGAGACGGCGTAATGGTAGGTTTATTTTTAATTTTTGCTATGTGTTATTATACGTACTAAGGCAAGATTTTAAAAAATATACTAAAATTTTTTTTATAATGTTGTGATAACAGAGCTGTTAATTAATTAGTAAAATTTCATTCAATTGGCTTTTTTTGTCTTTTCCCCACGTCATTTTTGACAAGCTACTTCGTAGCTTCATAGCTAATGCATGCAGGTACGTTTAACTACAAAGATCAGGTGATGGTGAAATGGAATGGAAAGATAAGAAATCAACACAGAAGAAATAGTACTTGCTCGTTATGAACATAACTTCTGTCTTGAAGAATTACTTTCAAGACCATTTCACTGATTTAAAAAAAGTCTAATTTGTAAGTTTGTGTTTTTTTTTCCGCTTTCAAACATGAAGGCTGACGAGTTATTAACTGAAGTCGTAAATAAATTCCATGAAAATGGACCTTGAGTGCATTTCCTGAAGAAGAATTGACTTTGAATACTGTTGCTGAAATAAGCAATGCCTTGCCTCTGGTTCCTAAAGAAAAGTAGCCCCGTTTGATAAGAGGAGCTTAGCGAGTGAAAGCTTTCTTTCCATAAGCGTACCTTTCTGGGCCATCATTTTCAAATATGTACTTCACTAAACATGAGCTCGTCACTAAACAGATGCTGACCATCGTCACCCCTAGTGTGCCGATGGTCAAGAAAATATGGGCCTTACACCATATTCACAATATGCCTTAATGGGCGTGTAACTGGATCGTACTAAACATACGTATAATTTAAATTAATTTCATTTGTGTAACTGGACTATTTTTAGCGACTTTAGTAGGCTAGTTCTATTTTGTTAAGTTCTTTCTTCCCTCCCTGCTTCAAATTACACAAGCTGCACTTAATCCGAATTCCAAATACTCAGAGCACACCATTTTCACAAAATAGATCACTACTGAGCTCTGTGTTTTTAAAGCAGTTGTCCACAGCCTACTCCTGCTTTTGATAGTTTATACTGACAGTTCGCACTTTTTCCCCAGGCGGTTGTAAAGTGCTGCGTTCCCTCTTTTTCTTCTAATTCTTTTAAATAAATAAGTTGAAGGATTTAGTCAACCATCATTTCCAGAAATTCCTTCTTTGAATTGACAACAGGAAACATAAGCAGACAAACTTAATGTTTATTATTGACCCAAGAACGTTAAGTTCAAAGTCAAAAACAATTTCAAAGACCTTCACGATTCTAGAGTAGTTAATAGTCTCATTGTAACGTAAATGCTATAATCTTTTTTTGATTGATTTCTCATTTTCTATGTCCTATCCAGTCTCATTGTAACGATATTGTTAAATTATCGTGTTCGTTGTATTCTCATTTTCTCTATCCCGTTCAGTCTCATTGTCGTTGTTATATTCGTTTTCTTTCGCTTTCATAATTTCAAAGCATTTCATTTTGATTCATATTCGC
>JAMPIV010001850.1:0-74874 GCA_024509875.1 Oreohelix idahoensis | reverse complement strand
ACAGGAACCATACCACCCCCCCACTGTGTGAATATGTCATCTGTAATGGTGTCACTATAAGGTGTTTATATGATACCGGTTTAGATTACGATTCCGTTGTGAGTTCTCACCTGGTGCAGGCCGATCAATACACCACAGAAACAGTGGAGATTCAAACTGCAACCAGGGATGTAGCTACCATGACACTTCCCGTCGCCCGGATAAAGGTGAAAACGCGATATGTGGAAGGAATCATAAAAGCAGCAGTGATAAATGAGCCAATCTACCCTCTGATATTGGGGTGTAGATATTTCTTCTTGGGGAATCCCAAGAGACCTGTGATATTGGCAACAGTGCAGACCAGATCACAGTCTAAAAAGGAGGAGGATAATCCAATAAATACTCATCCAGATGAGATGAGGAAGGCACAGGCGGAGGACAAAACACTCAAGCCGTGTTTCAAGAAGTTGCCCAAATCTCATACACCTCCAGGCAAGGGAGAATTTTATATGAAGAACAAACTGATTTATAGGAAGGCTGGATCTGAATCCAATGGTCACGGACAGCTGGTCCTTCCCACTTCATATAGGACTAAAGTGTTGGAACTAGGGCATGCGATTCCCTTCAGTGGTCATATGGCGATCAGCGCAACAGGACAGCGTATAGCTTGTCACTATTTCTGGCCAGGAATAACTGAAGATATCAAACGATATGTAAAATCCTGTCCAGAGTGCCAACGAGTAGCACCTAAACATTGGACTGCACCAGCAACTCTGGGAGAAATGCCCATAGTGGGAACACCCTTTGAGAGAGTTGCTGTGGATCTTGTGGGACCTCTCACCCGAACCAAGAGAAGGAACAGCTACATTCTGACTCTGGTGGACACTTGTTCTATGTGGGGAGAGGCGGTAGCCCTGTCATCAATTGATTCTAAACATGTGGCAGAGGCATTGCTCACAATTTTCACAAGGTTAGGCTTTCCCAATCAAATCTTGACTGATAATGGCTCTCAGTTCAAGGGGAAACTAACTGAAGAAGTTTTCAGGATCTTCCAGGCCAAACACTTCCATTGTAGTGTTTACCACCCCCAAGGGAACGGCCAAGTGGAAAGATTTAATGGCACGTTGATGTCGATCCTGAGAAAGTTGGCACACGAAAAACCAGATACATGGGACCAGTACCTGCACGCCGCCCTCTTTGCTTATCGGGAGGTACCCCATAGTTCAACCGGTATGGCCCCGGCAACATTATTGTTTGGAAGGCCAATAAAAGGTCCACTCGAAGCTCTGTTAAGAACGTGGACTGACGAAAAGGCAGAGGAAAATATTACATCCTCATACCAATATGTGAATGAGCTGACCACTCGTTTAAAAACTGGCTGGAAACTTGCCAATGAAAATTTGAAACAAGCCAGGAAGAAACATGCTGCTTATTATAACAGGAAAGCTAAAGACAGAGATTTAGCTGTGGGAGAAAAGGTACTGCTTCTTCTCCCCGGTAGTCAGAATAAGTTACAAATTGGATGGCAAGGTCCATATACAGTTCTAGAGAAGGTGTCTAGAACAAATTATAAGATAGATAAGAAGGGGAAAGAAAAAATCTATCATGTGAATCTCCTGAAGAAATATTTGGAAAGAGAACATCAGTAAGAGACACACTTGTTGACCTTGTCCATCGCCATGGAGATGAAAAAGGAACCACTTTCATCATTTGAATATCCATTACACCCCTGTGAGACAGCAGCACAGGTGAAAATCAGTACACACTTAACGAAAACTCAGAAAGAGAGAGTGCAACAGGTTCTAGATAATCATGCAGAGGTGTTAACAGACCGACCAGGGCATACAAACTTATTGGAATATGATATGAAACTGATAGATCCCACACCTGTCTGTATGAAACCCTATTCGATTCCTTTTGCTAAGGAGAAAGCTTTGAAGGAAGAGATAGACTATTTGTTGAAGGAAGGAATTATTTCACACGGTGAATCTTCGTATAGTTCCGGTGTTGTACTCTTAAGGAAACCTTCTGGAGAACATAGACTCTGTATAGATTACAGGAGACTGAATGCTATTACAGAAGGACAGGTGGATCCATTGCCGGATACAAATCAGTTGTTTGCCAGGCTAAATAAAGCTAAATATTTCTCAAAGGTGGACCTGAGTAAAGGATACTATCAGATTCCAGTAAAGCCTGAGGTTAGACCATACCTAGCTTTTAGTACCTCAGAAGGACACTATGAGTTTAATAGATTGCCATTTGGATTGAAGAATGCGCCTAGTGTCTTCTCTAGAATGATGAGAAAATTATTGGACCCTCTGAATAATCCATGTATCACAAATTTCATGGATGATATCCTTATAGCAACAGAAACATTTGAGGAGCACATTGACTCTCTGAACATGCTGTTTAATCGACTTAGGGAAGCGAATTTAACAGCCCGACCAACCAAATGTTGTGTTGGATGTAAAGAATTGGAATTCTTGGGACACACAGTTTATCAGGGAAACATGACCCCTGACCCAAAGAATTTAGAGAAACTAAAGAAAGCCCCGAGACCACAAACCAAGAAAGACGTGAGATCCTTTGTCTCATTATGTAGTTTCTACCAAAAGTATATCAAAAACTTTAATTCCATATGTGCACCGTTAACTGATTTTACACGTAAAGGACATCCAGACCAAATTACATGGACACCACAATGTGAAATGGCTTACCAGGAATTGAAGGAAAAGCTCACAAGCAAACCTATTTTGAAATTACCTGACTTAAGTCAAGAATTCATTGTAAGGACGGATGCCAGTAATATTGGGTTAGGTGCAACTCTACTACAGAAATCAGATGCATTGGATGGGGAATTAAGCCCAGTGGCATACGCTAGCAGAAAGTTGAATAAAGCTGAAACCAATTACTCAACTAGCGAAAAAGAATGTCTTGCAGTAATATGGGCAATAAAGAAATTCAATATTTATCTGTATGGGAAGGCATTTAAGTTGCAAACTGATCACAAACCTTTGTCGTTTCTAGCACAGGCTAGACATGAGAATTCTAGATTACTCCGTTGGTCATTATTGATGCAGCCATTTGAGTTTAGCATAGAGTATATAAGTGGAAAAACAAATCTGGGAGCGGATTTTTTAAGCCGCCATCCGTGTGATGAGAATCACCCAAAACCCCAGGAATAATAATAAATTTCTCTATGTGTATATAGAATTATAGACTGACATATAACGTCTGTTTTAAGTGGGGAGGATTTGTCGTGAGAAATTCTAATCCACATATATAAATTATCAGGAAAATGTAAAGCTGTTACGTGCAGTCTTTGATATCTTGCAATATTATACATTAGTATACTTGTTATGTTCGAAAATATTTTGTAATCAAAATAGGTAAATTTTTTGTGCTTAAGGGAAAGTCATTATTGAGTTACTTCCCTTGAAATTTGTGTCGGCTCTTTCGATCAAACTCCGCGGATAAATCCATGTTACTGCGATTTATTTATTGTTTGGGTAATAATAGATTGTTCTTGCTTCAGAATATCTATGGCCTGAATTTATGTGTATTGTTTGTCTGGGTAGGACGAGTCTGTCTTATATCTGTATGTCTTTACATATCTAAGTCGAACTATATGTTCTGTTGTCTCTAGAGAGGTCAAAGGCTATTCGGCGGATGTGTCGCTAGAGAGGGGTGTGATTTGGCTTCGTCCTGATAGGGACTGTGTTTTCTATGTCGGCCTGTCGCCGAGGAAAAGTGATCTCAGTATTTGTGGGGAAGGTGATAGTCGTCTAAACCTATCGTGTATGCTTTACCCCAGTGTTTATTGGTATTGCCAAGGAATGGCAGTTTCATATTTCCTATACCAAGGTAATCAAAGATATTCTTATGAACTATCGATCGAAGCCACCATTTTTCGATAGAAACGATTTGAATGTCTAAAAGAATATATTCGACTCGATGAAAACGATTTCGATTCCTAGCAGCACTATATTCTGTAGAATGCAGTCAATTGTTCATGATCAAATCTACAGAGCAATGAAATGTTTTATGAATGACTAACTTTAGGACAGATTCATTATCTGTATCCAAAACGTGAGTGACAGTTCACGAATGAAGCCATCTTGGAACCAAAACATGTAGTGACTTTCAAGAAGAGAAAAGGGATGCCCGTATTATCGCTTGATTAGTCCAGAGATCACTGCTACACATGAGAACCCTTTATTAGCGGTTCAATATTATGATATGAAAAAATATGTGCTGAACTTTATGTTGAAGAATCGTCGCTAGACGAGATTAGGTCTAGAAGCCATCTGAAATATTGTTTATAAGCTGACGTGCTCAGTCAGTGAAGTCAGACGATATATATATGTATGGGCGATACTGAGGGCTTGGCTACTGACAGTCCTGTATACTATTATTCTACATGAGTGCCCATGTAACATTGCAAGACCATTTATTCACTGTACCATGATGTATTATGCCAACCTGTGATTTGTCACTATCTGTGCTGTCGAGTGTGTACGTCCAATTAAACTTTAGAAAAAGGTACACAGTCGTTGGTGTCGATGACTTCCAGCCATACATGAGTGTGAGAAAAGAACATTTGTCAACACCACGAACCCTTGTCACCATTCGCACATCATACACTCAATTCATGTCTACACACCACTGCGTAGGTCAAGTTGACATTCCATACACTACAGTGGAGCAAACAACACCATAGAGATCTTATCAACTGATGATGTCTGCTTCCATCCATTTATATGTATCTGTTTGGTGGATATGAGTTTAACAACAAAACAGAGTTTATCAACTGGTGTAATCAGAACACCAGAAGACTTTATCAACTGGTGGACCAGCTTTCTGGGTTTGACCTCGCAGAAGTTCAGAAGTCAACAGATTACCGATACCAGACCGTTTCCTGTGGCTGATACGACACACTTGCAGTATTGGTTTGCTCTTTGTCAACACTTCGTCACGTGACCTGTCAAGTGAATGCAGTATGTAGGGCACCGTTGTTGACAGTTTTACATTAGACATTACAGAGTTTCACAGAACAGTTGGATCAATTCTTGTCAATGTTAACAGGAAGACAGTATTTGTGTACTAAGAAGTCCTATTTTCATCGATGGATCTTCTTGTTTTCCATATATGAACTTTAATATTTAAGGCCAGAATGTTTAATTGAATAAAGTGGCAGTTTATTTATTTTGATAAAAATAACTTTGCCATTACTGTAAAACTGAGCCTATTTTGCAACACATACTATCATACACATAATTTATATATATTTATGTTTACATGTTATTTGTTTATATAGTATGTTAGTTTCTATGTCAGCGGGTTGTGTTTAAGGTTGGGCGGAGTCCTCACAACAGAATATCCCACGTCATAGAGGGTCCGTTGTGGGCGTTTTCTAGAGGTGCAATTTTCTTGATTGAAAATTTGCTTGCAACAACCAGTTGCTATTTGTGTTAGTTGTGAAGTCTGTAATTATTGTTATTTTTGTAATATTTCTTTGTTCTTTAGTTTGGTTTTGAGTTGTTTGTAATTTGTTGGTCTACTCTTTTCTATCTTTCAGTTATATTCACAATTTATATTCATACTGTGACGTCAGTTGTGTTGTTATTCTTTGCAGATTCAGTGATTATTTTCATTGATTTCCCTATTTGATTTATTTTGATTTCTGCAAACGTTCTTGTATTGTCAGTCCTATTTGTAGTTTATGTATTCTGTTGGTTGACATATGTTTTATATAGGTATATTTCATAAGACACAATTACCTGTGCACTGCACTTGGATTATGGTATAAACCAGTACCTGATTATTATTACTATTATACAAGACCTTATTAAAGGCTTGTGACCCACAGATATTGGGATAGTATACTGATTGATCAAGTCATTAAGAACTTGTGGTATTATTATTATTTCAGGTGATTAGTATTATTGGTAGACACCATGTCTAATAATACATTAGAATACTTCATTATACAAGGCAAAGCCCTTGATAAAACTGGTCAACAATTAGAACAATGGGCAGTTGCTCAATATGACAAAGCATTAGCTGCAGAAGAGAAAAGATTAGCTGCAGAAGAGAAAAGATTAGCTGCAGAAGAAAGAAAAGCTATGGCGGAAGAGAAAAGATTAGAAAGAGAAGCTGAGGCTGCTGCTGAACAAAAGAAATTGCAGATGCAGGTGGAGGAAAGGAGATTTGAAGCTGAACAAAAAAAATTAGAAAGAGAAGCTGCTGCGGAACAAAAAAGATTAGACAGTGAAGCTGAACAAAAAAGATTAGACAGGGAAGCTGAACAAAAAAGATTAGACAGGGAAGCTGAAGAAAAAAGATTAGACAGGGAGGCTGAACAAAAAAGATTAGATGCTGAAGAGAAAAAAGCAATAAGAGAACATGAATTTGAGTTGGAGAAATTGAGATTGACAAGTATGAGTAATGTTAATCAGGCATCTAGTGGTAATGGTAAACCTTCTACTTACAAGGTTAAGGTTCCACCGTTCAATCAGTCCAGTGACGATATTACATTCTGGCTGGATAGATTTGAACGTTGTTGTCGTACACATAATGTGGATAAATCACAATACGCTAATCAATTATCAGAAAACTTGAAAGGTGAATCTTTGACTAGATTATGCCTTGTAGGAGAGGCAGATAAGGATAATTATGATGTCATTAGGGCGGCTTTGATAAAAAAATATCAGTTAAGTGAGGAAGGCTATCGCCTTTTATTTAAGACGATGGTACCTGAGACGGGTGTAGAATTCTCAGAATTCACTGCAAAGGCACGTCTCACAGCTGATCGTTGGATTGAGCTTTCCAAAACAGAAAAAACGTATGAAGGACTTATGGATTTGTTGCTCAGAGATAAGATTATGTCATGTGTGAACAAACCTTTCCTTGAATTTATACATGAGCGTAAACCCAAATCTCTAAAAGAAATGGAAGAATATTGTTCCCAATATGTCACTGCACACCCCGACGTGACTTTTGGCAACACTAAGATTAAGGAGAGTATGCCAGTTGCTTCAGCAACACCATACAATCCCAATTATTCACACAGATTTCAGGGACCTCAAAACAGATTTGATAAAAAAGGTAACCATAATAGTTATCAAAACCAAGGTAACCAATCATTTCAGGGTTCTTCTTCAAAGAACTGGAGACGAGCGGATAGCTCTCGACACAGGGGTGGTCATAATTATAGGAATTTCCGTAGAGGAAGTAATTATAGAAACTATCAGGGTTATCCGTCTTGGAGTCAACAAGATCATAATTACAGAGATACTCATTATAATGAATATGATAATGGTAACCAAGGGAACTATGACTCAAACCCAAATAGGGGTTACAATAGAGGTAACAATAACTACAGAGGTGATAATAACCGAGGTAGATCTCAAAACAAAAGACATAAACCACATTTTCAGGCAAACTCTGTACAACAAGAGTCCCATGAAGCCTATAAACAGAGTAAAGATAATAATGATGCTAATAATATGGCATGTGCCTGTCTACTTTAAGCTGTGGCCATCCTCTTCCTGCTCTTCCGGCATCAGTCGCGCAGGATGGAAGAGTTTCTCGCGCAGCGCGTCGCGATGTGTGCTATGTCATTTCCGGAGAGATACACATGATCACTCGCTCTCTCGCGCACGCACGGCTGTGAACCTCCATTAGTACCTATCTCTTCAACTCGGTCAGAGCAATCAGTATTCCAAGGTCACCCTTTTGGCTAGTAGGTGTCGATGACTGAGAATGCACTCCGATGCGCAGAAGCTCCATATCAATGAGTCCCTTTTAGTACCGTCCGCCACGTTGGCGGTTGCCGTCAGAAACAAAACCGCGAGATAAGATAGAACAGAAGTCATCGTGAGAGGATAGTATAATCGCTGAGTAGCTATCGAGCTAGGCAGTGAGCAGTGATGGATAATGTGACAAAGTTGTGAGAGACTATGCTGCGCCGCCATTATAAATACTATTTTCACATGGCTACTGGCTTGTCACTTGTCAATATTAGAGTGCTAACTGGGTGCGGTAAGCATGTAGTTTCCATAACATATAAGTAGATGAGAGAATACTTACAGCGATTATGGTGTGGGAAGTATTTGTCACCTACTGAGCTCGTAAGAACAGCGAGAAATGTGTCTTAGTATATGTGTGAGAGAAATAATACAGGCAATAGATATACGATAGATTGCAACGATTGCTTAGATCAATTAGTATATGTACAGGAATAGTGTGAACATGGTTATCAATTCTTAGAGGAGTCAGGATGTGGACATGTCAAGATTACTGTCATTATCTTATGGAGGGAAATCTAGCGTAGAATAAATGATAGAGGACCATCCTTAGGTTCGGAGTTGAAAACATGTGGAAATACTAACAAGATGAGCTCTCGAAATTTTAATGTGTCTAGAGGACTAGTGCTACTCGAGTTATGAATGAGTTGTCATAAGGAACAGTAGATAGAAATCATAGACTCAGAAGACTAAATTCATTCGAGTGTCACTAGAATATTTGTCCTGGTGTCCCAATAATTTGATAGTTAAAATTTTTCAGCACGCTCACGACTGGTGTCACAGCGAAGTGTGTCCATACTAGATTGCAAACAAGTCGCTCGACACGCACACTCTCACTCGCTGTTATGTAGTAGCACTGCGTAGATGTCCATAAAGTCTAAACAGAGTCCTAGGGCTTTACATGTCTTGTTTCCATGGGTTGGCAGCAGGTCTAAAACAACTGTATGGAAATTGGACAGATATCTTACGTGAGTGAAATAGACTTAGGGAAAGTATGGGTGATCTTGATTATAAAGGGGGTAAAGCTCAAGGAAATAAAGAGCTTAAATGAGTTATTTAAACAAGCAGAGTACACACTCTGCGCAATAAGAATATGAACTAGAGAACTCGAGTGATGTAGAAGTTCAGACAAGATCAATGTCAGAGAGTAAATAGACAAATTTGACTAGAATAACCATGATACGTTTGCAACATCCCATTTTCTGGACTCATATAAGATAAATGGTGGGTACCACCACGAAGCAAAACAGAAAGCAATTAAGTAAAAGAATATGTACCTATTTGTATCAATAAAGTGTCTCCAAAAAGTCGCTGAGGACATAGGTAAGGCTAATGATTGGAGGATATGCGCTGCTCGTGAACGTGTGAGAGGGCTAAGTGAAGAATGTGCTGCAGACGCCCAAGCGAAAGTGAAGATATGTCGATAGAGGCAGAACTTTGATTCCTCTGAATATAGCGCAGAAAGACGAAGCATAGTTGTACTCTCAGTAGGAAAATTGACAATTTGCGACGAAACAAATTCTGTTGCTCTCATAAATAGACTTGAGAAGTGGTGATAAAGATAGTCTGCTGTCACTGTCAGTATTACTGGCAGAGGATGCACTCCCGGATGAAGGAGGGAGGACAGGTAAATTAGTGTCATGTGAGGGACCGACTTCTCAGAGCACCTAGGACCAGATCTCCACAAAACCGCTAATATCAGATACCATGTCCTCAACGGTGTAAACTGGTGAGCACATGATAACGTATGGATAAGAAGCTACAATAGATATATCATTGTAATACGGTGTGCAAGACCAACGAAGGGATAGAAGAAGTAGGATGAAGCCATAAAGCTTCTAAGAGTTGGATAGCGTTACATTGCTAATGTCTACTGAGACCTGGTGGTCTAGATTCCGCGGCTACGAGAACGCGCACGATCATGAAGAGATAGCGAACTTCATCTTAGAGCTAAAAGTTGTCACGTGAGGCAGAGAGATGTTATATTAATGTATTGGTGTTATATAAGTCTGGGAAAGGGGGAAGCACTCAAGACTGGGAGATCAGAGGTCTTTACCATGCAACAGAAGTGGAAGGGCACTCGGATTATCTTGGTGCGGTTATGTTGTTACATAGAGAAAGAAGGTGAGAACCATCGATTCAATGAGAAGATACGGTGCTATAGCAATATGTGTGTAGAGGCTATATAATGTGTGTAACCGCTTCTGAATGTGCCTCGGTAGTATAGAGTGCGTTACGTCAAGGACGCGCATATGCGTTTGATGGGAGTATATTAATGATATTGAGTCGTTGCTTCACGATGTGTCTCATGTATGATCAAGCGAGTATCTTGAGGTGATGACACAAAGTACATGATGTGTGTGTTTGATGACATCCGTAAACGCAGACTAGAAATGACCATGATCAACGCGAATGTATTAAGTGTGCACAGCAGTAGCTCCATTTTTGAGAATGAAAGTAGACAAGTTGAGAGAATCATAGTCTGGATAATCTGGAATGACTAGCTAATTCACAATCGCTTTAGTCGGAGAGCTTGTGTTCTGGTGTCTTCGTGTGTATATGTGGCATTGCGACGCGAGATGTAGAATAGAGTGAAATCTAACGTGTGCGAGAAAATTGTTGGTCATGGTGGTTATGGACCAGATTGTCATAGACGAAGAGATCGCTTGTACGGAAGGAACACTTTGTCCTGGTGACAAAGCATTGTAATGTTTTAATAGAGTAATAGTAAGAACTTACTTGACCTATGGGAAGACATGCTAATGGGAGAAGTTACTTGTCTCGTTGGGTTATGAGTTCATCGGCAACACACAACAGAAATGGAATCCAGTGGACTCTGACTAAGCAGTTGGATGATCTGGATTTTGCTGATGACTTGGCTCTTCTGTCCCATAGCCGTAATCAGATGCAGGACAAATTGAAAACACTCGATGAGAGGTCACAGCAATTGGGTCTGAAAATACACAGGGAAAAGACAAAAAATAATGCGAATAAATGCAGGTAATGAAAACAGGGTTGAACTTGAAGAAACGCCAATACAAGATGTAGAATCATACACATATCTTGGCAGTAATATAGACAAAGTTGGAGGGACAGACAGCGATATCAAAATAAGAATACAAAAAGCAAGAGGAGCTTTCATTGCATTGGGAAATATATGGAGATCAAGAGAAATAGGATCCAACACGAAAATAAGAATCTTCAACTCAAATGTGAAGTCAGTCCTATTGTATGGCTCAGAGACATGGAGAACAACAAAGGACAACAACCAAAAAGCTACAGACTTTCATAAATGGGTGCTTGCGTAGAATAGAGGGATTAAAATGGTATGACAAGGTTACCAACGTGGAACTGATGACAAGAACTAGACAAGTGCCAGTGGAACAAGAAATGAGAAGAAGACGATGGCGATGGATAGGACACACACTGAGGAAACCTGTTGATAGCATTACAAGGCAGTCCTTGTTCTGGACCCCCAGGGCAAGAGAGGCAGAGGAAGACCAAGAAGTACATGGAGAAGAGAGTTGGAAACAGAGGTGAAAATGATGAGGAGAACATGGAAAGAACTTGAGATGATGGCACGTGACAGGAGGACTTGGCATGTGTTTGTTGAAGGCCTATGCTCCTTTGGGAGTGGAGGGTTATGAATGAATGAATATGACCACAAACCTTTTTCAAAAACAGATAATCCTTTCTTAATTTATCCGTAAATACACAGTTTCTTTTTGGCATTTTGGGGGTTAAATTAATTTAATGTACAGTACAAAATAATCGCTAACAACACGCCGAAAACAAACACCGACTCGAGTAAATTACCTATGCAATCTGACAGAACTCAACTAAGATTGTGCATGCGTGGCGGCTGCGCAACTGACTTGCGACGCTGCGTACTAAGGCAGTATTAAAGTCGGGTTTTTGTTTTGCCTAACTGCCATTTTCTGAGGCTGTACTTTTTGACTTCGTGTATATTCGGCACTTTTTAATTTTTTCCAAATAACCGGGACAAAATGACAAACTGGCCGGGACCATACCTTCAAACCAGGACAGTCCCGGTCAAACCGGGACGTATGGTAAGCCTAATTATACAGACTGGGACAAATGGTTTTGTTACTTCTGTTTTTTTTTTGGCGGGGGGGGGGTGGTGGGGGGGGGGGGGGGGGGGGGTTAATTACTCAGCTGGATCCACAAATAGTTTACTTAAAGGAGTCACTGATGCTAGCTCCTTAATTCTATTACCTATAACTTATTCCTTAAACCAGCCTAGGCCTGGAAGGTTACTTTCCCTGTTAAGCAACACGTTTTGGTAGGCTATTAAAACACCAACGCAAATCCACAAAAAAAGTTAATTGCAATTATCAAGAGGACATGCATTAGTAACTATGAAATAATCAAGTTAATGTTTTCAGTTATAAATGTGATTATTTTTTTTTGTCTGAACGCCTAGTTAGGCGTAATAGAAAAATAAAACATGCAAGTTGAAATTACAATGTTACGTCAGTCAGTGGTGCCCTGACGTCAGTTTATTAATTAGGCCTAAGCACTGAATAGGCCCTATAGGCCTACTATTCACCACTGTACGTTCCATGTTATGGCCTGAAATAAATTATGAAAATAACGTCTGTTCAGCTGACATGTAAAAATAAGGGATAGCTAATTGGGCTAGACTTTTGATGTTGAAAAGACCTTTAAACAGACATTGCATTACCATTAGCCTAACAATTAGGCTATAGGCCTAATCAACTCCGTGAACCAAAACTATTCTTCAACTAGAGTGTAAAACATTTTTTTATATCTTTAAAAGTAAAGATAAAGATAATAAGCACCAATGTATCGTTTATTTTAAAAATGGGCTACCTGAGCTCACTACTTTGTATCTGTCTGTCAAAAGTTCTGAAAGCTAGAAGAACGGGTCTACTTAGAACTTTTAAGTTCAAGTTCGCCATCGCCCTTCACTGCGGTCTACAAAGAGACTTGCCAGAAAGTTTCAAATTAATACAGCTGGGAAGGTTGGTTAATATTATTTTAGCTATGTTTGCACGCAAATAAAAGGCAAAAAATAAAATTAATAAACACATAAATAATACTAAATTACCATAAATGTCGAAGTCTGATGCATGAAGGTAATATAAATGGTATGCTTAAAAAGATTGGTTTGTGCAGTTAGTGCACAGCCGACAACAGCCAAACTGGCATTCTCGAACAAGTTCTATTGATATAATGAAAAGATGTGATCAATATTATTATGTTGCCATACCAAGTGAGATATATTTTTTAAAGACAAATTATTCCGTGCAACACTTGATGGGTTATAATTAAAATATATAGTGTAGTAAATTTAAGATAATAAAATCTTATTTCCGATATTTAAATATAGTATCTTCTCCCCCCTCAACTCTGTCCAAATATTGTTAATCAAACATTTATAACACATAAGGAAGGGAAACCCGAGGCCTGTAAACAGTAAATAAATGTTAGACAAACACAAAGGTATGTTTTCAGGCACTCGTAAGAAATAAAGAAGTAGAACACTAGTCTGAAAACATACCTTTGTGTTTGTCTAATATTTATTTACTGTTTACAGACCTCGGTTTTCCCTTCCTTATGTGTTATAAATGTTTATACAATACCAAAAACCTACCCTCTGTCCTGTACTTACTGCTCCCTTAGTCTGATATCATTTACTAGACACAGTATTAAGGTCTTTGTCTTGTTTAGTCTGACCTATACTTTATAATAGGGGAACAACAGAAGTCATTGCGTCATTAAAAGGCTGGACTACCATGGTAAATTTCCGGTGTTATGTCTTGCGGGTCGCACTAATGGCCAGCATTATTGTTTGCATTTTTTTTTGCAGGGAGGATAGTGTGATTCGCTTGCATAGCTAGGCGGGGTTGTCGCACGGAAGGTCCTGGGTTCGAATCCTGGGTAAGCCACTCACGTCTGTTGTTTTTCTGTTGTCTAGTGTTCTACTTCTTTATTTCTTACGAGTGCCTGAAAACATACCTTTATGTTTGTCTAATATTTATTTATTGTTAATCAAAACTGTAACATTGTGTGAATGTGTGCCCTCCCCTTAAAAAAACTAACCCTTAAAATAAAACAAATAAAGAAAAACAAATACACCACACACAAAAAAAACAAATTTAAGTGCCTCATAACTGCCCTGTTGTTCATTCATAACCCTCCACTCCCAAAGGAGCATAGGCCTTCAACAAACACATGCCAAGTCCTCCTGTCACGTGCCATCATCTCAAGTTCTTTCCATGTTCTCCTCATCATTTTCACCTCTGTTTCCAACTCTCTTCTCCATGTACTTCTTGGTCTTCCTCTGCCTCTCTTGCCCTGGGGGTTCCAGAACAAGGACTGCCTTGTAATGCAATCAACAGGTTTCAAGCCCTGTTGTTAACAAGGTGAAAAGGGGTGAGAAGGACTGGGGGTGTCCGGGATGACACCCAATCCACCAATTACCTGCCAATCTGCCATCATCCACACGATCACCCCCATCAGACTACCCCTTATCCTCACACCATCATTGAATGTTATATATATTAATTTTAGTTATTGTTGTTTGCTTTTTTATTATATTGGGCAATTCTCTAGGTCTATCTATTCTATTTATAACACATCAGTCGTTGAACGGGATATTTTTCATCATTAGATGAAAAAAAAAAAAAAAAATTAAAATAAAAAAAATTCACCAACACGAACTAATGGATGATGGCACAAAAACAAAAATCTCAAATGTCAAGGTTGATGGCTATGGAAATGGAGGAGTCTGTCTGTTCTCAACACCTGTTCCACAGGTAGGCTATGGATGAATTGCAGGCCTGCAAATATTCTATACAGGGGACAATGAATACGACAAATATCAAAGGACAGCATTACAGTATACACAGATGAATCAAAGGGAGAAGACTAGGGATATGAATATACAGTATATTCCAATGTGGAAAATGGCAAAAGGATAGAGTATCGCAGAATATGCATCCATTTTCACTGCAGACGTGGTGGCAATACTAAAAACACTAGACATTTAAGATTTATGAAATCTTATCTTATAACCCTCCCAAGAAACTAACAATTTTAACAGTCTCACTTTCAACATTTCAAGCACTAAGAAACTTTATAGAATGCATTAGGCCTGATATAGCGGAGGAGATATTTCTGGTTACTACATACTTATATTTCAGAGGATGTTCAGTCTTAATAGCTTGGATACTTTCACGTGTTGGCAGAGAGGGAAATGAAAAGGCAGATACAGAAGCCAAAACCGGTAGATCTGATAAAAATCGAATAAATGTAGGGATGAGTAAATCAGAGATTAAAAGCTTAATTGTCTTCGAGACAATAATATAGAACACTTCTTGTTAAAATGTAAGAGGTATGAACAACTGAGAATACCAATATTAGATTATTAATTAAGAATAGACAGACCTAGGGATAATATAGTGTGACAAAACAAGCTCGATCATTACATTTTCCTGTGCCAATCTTTAATTTCTTATGTGCTTTTCCCTTTTCTTTTTATCCCCTCTTACAGTATTTGTTGTTTTCGCTTCATAGTTCAAGGTTTCTTGTCATATCAGGGCCTAATTGGCCATCCCTTACTAATTGTTTTCATTGCTGACTTTCGTTTGAAACCATATTGACTCTTAATGAGGTAGAGTGAAGTGGCTGTGTACGATTGCATAACACATTCCGACTAGACAGTAAGGCACGGATTAAGCGTAGGAGTGGAATGGCCACCTGCATCTATCGTTTATCACAAGCTCGGCCTATTGTTTCCTTTGTCTTTCTGTATGGGGAGATAGAAGGAAACCTAGGTTATTGTCTGATAAGTTATTAAAGTTTGCATGTGCCGTGCCCAAAAACACTTGGTAAATGTCAATCTAGTGAATGATTTTAAGACACGGACACAGTGCCGTCTTCTGCCATCACCGGTGTCAATACCTTGTCGAGGTATGGCGGCTTGCGTACCCTGATTACCCCCAGAGCTATGCCAGAGGGAGTTTTACTCCTGGATGGTTCTACCCAGCTGGACAGGTTTGTGCGAGCAGGGGTCAGACGAAAGCAGACACCCTGGTCCTCCAGGTTGGGGGTTTTAGCATAGGGCTGACACCCCTGTCTATGTAAAACAAAATTTAAGTTACGGAAACAACAACGAATAAACAAACTTTGCTGCGGGACGGACATCCGGAGTCTGAGGCTCGTATGACTGTCAGTGGTGAAAGCCGAAAGGAACCCACTGACATGAGAACGGACGTCCTGACCGCAAAACATGATACAAGAATAGGATTTGGGAATGTCAGGACATTGAATGAGACGGGTAAACTAAAACAGGTCACGGCAGAAATGAGAAACTATAGGTTACACATTCTAGGGATAAGCGAGAGCAGATGGACAGGGGCAGGAAAATTTAAATCAGCAACAGGAGAAACAGTACTTTACTCTGGAGGAGAGGATGGACAGCACAATGAAGGCGTAGCCATTATTTTACAGAAAGGAATAAAAAGGACATTACTGGAATGGAAACCCATTAACAACAGACTGATACGATTAAGATTAACCCTCTATTGGGCCTTGTTGCCATTTGGCAACATACCGTTTAAAGTCATCTATTTCACTATCCGGCGTTCAAATTAATAATTTTTTTGTTTTATTGTGTTCTAGAAACATTCCCAATTTTAAATTACCGGGTAACTCATTTGTCGGAGAAATACTTTTTTTTCACGCACTCTTTTGTCAAGGCATGGTAGCTGGTTTGCAAGATCGAATTGAGAGGTGAGTTTACTTCACATTATTTTTTAAAATTCCTTATGAAAACGGTGTATAAAAAATATGTTGAGTAACTTAAACCACTTATCTTTGTAACAAATGCTTTAATAGTTATAAATAAATAAAATAAGTTACTCTTATTTTACATTTTAGGTATGTTGCCATTTGGCAACAAAAGTCGATTAAGGAATAAAAACCACTTCATGTTGCCAATTGGCAACAGTTGCTTTTTTACCTAATAAATGATATTTAATGTTGTATTTCTCTGTAATCAACAACATTAGTATTTTATTCTCATTATAATTGATTAAACTTCATCATTTAAAAAAAAAAGTTTTTATTTAAAATTTATGTATCCTAAAAAGGTCAATGTAAATAGTAGAATTACCAGTATAAATTACTAATAATATTGTAAATGAATAAAACATATTTACTTCATCTAGACTTGACTTTTAGAACTAAACTACACATGATAACCACTAAAATTGCCAGTAAGCACAAAACGTAATGTATCATCAGATGAGATTACACAATTTTGTGATGAAAAACTTTTGAATTACAAAATGTATATGTTGTCATTTTTTTTAAATTTTTTTTTACAGTTAAACACAATGGATCCTCAAAAGTTTTACAGCCGAAAGACTACAATCTATAGACCAATACCTGAGGCTTCTAGCGATAGTGAGCTGTCAGACAGTGAGGCTGAAGACATCCTGGATAACACGTGGCAACCCGGCCTTTCCTCGGACACAACCGATTCAGGTTTGTTGAATTTAATTGATGTTTTTTTTTTAATGAGGCCACTTTCTTTCACACTACAGTTGTAGGCGTGTCCATCAGTGTACATCGTATGTACAGTTTCAGCATAGTCCATCAGGTACTAAATATCGGCTGACGGAGACTTACTTGTGGAACGCTTTATATACCATAATGTGGATTAGAATATAATTTTTTTATCATTATTACTATTATCAGAATAATAACATGTACACCAGTATACCAATAAATGATTGTTTATGTTGCCAGATAATTAATATCTTTGTTTTCTTTTTTTTCAGAATCATCTGCATCAGAGCTGGAGGACACAGATGTAACCTTTGATCGTCGTCGGATGCTATGGAGACACCGTGAAGCCTCAGATGTATCTTCTGAAGCTCCGCCCTTCTCTGGTGATTCGGCACACGTATCAGTTACCTCAGAACCAATAGAATACTTCCGCAGATTCATTGATGATGATACAATGGCACATATGGTCACTGAATCAAACAAGTACAGCATCCAGAAAAACATCATGAAGCCTCTCAGATTGAACCAGCCAGAACTGGAACATTTTTTTGGAATTGCGTTTATGATGAGTATTGTTAGAATGCCCAGTTGTAAATTGTACTGGGACTCTACAACGCGCTATGGACTTGTTGCTGATACTATGACGAACAAGAGGTTTAAAGAAATCAAAAGTAACATTCACTGCAATGACAACAACAAGCAGCAAGACAATGAAGGCGACAAATTGTTCAAATTAAGACCTTTAGTTGACGCTCTGAAAGTGAAATTCAATTCAATCAAACCAGCAGAAAGGCTGAGCATTGATGAGCAAGTTATCCCATTCAAAGGTCAATCATCTCTGCGTCAGTACAACCCAAAGAAACCCAAAAAGTGGGGCTATAAAGTCTTCGTTTGTTCAAGCATTTCTGGTTTGATTCATGATTTTGAAATTTACACTGGAAAAATTGACGTGTGTCCTGGCCAACCTGATTTAGGAGCATCAGCTAATATCGTGCTGAGACTTCTTCAACGTATCCCTAAAAATGTGTGGCATAAAGTATATTTTGACAACTGGTTTAATTCGCCAGCATTGCAGGCATGCCTCTGGAAACAAGGCATTGCATGTCTTGGCACTGTCCGCGCAAACCGGCTGAAAGGGTGTAATCTGTGTTCCGATAAGGAACTGAAAACGAAAGGAAGAGGGTCATCTGTTGTTTGTACTGCAGCAACAAACGGAGCCACATTGAAAGCTATCAAATGGTATGACAATAAAGCAGTCACACTGCTAAGCACCTATGCAGCAGTTGAACCAGAATGTGTAGTCAGAAGATGGGACAGAAAAGCCAAGAAGGAAATACACATTTCTTGCCCTGCAGCTGTGAAAGAATATAACATGTTCATGGGAGGGGTAGATTTGCTGGACTCCTTGCTGGCACTCTATCGTATACCTATTAGATCCAAGAAATGGTACCACAGAATATTGTTTCATTTCCTGGATGTTTCTGTGGTGCAAGCTTGGCTAACTTATTGTTCAGATGTGTGTAAGGATGGTATGGAAAAAAAGGACAGACTACCATTAGTTGGTTTCAAGTTGCAGATTGCTTTGTGTCTCCTAAAAGCAGGAAAAAGTGAAAATAATAAAAGGGGAAGGCCATCAGGAAGCACTGAGACACAGCTGGTGGCTAAAAAGAAGAGAGGGCAAACAGCAAATGTACCTCCTTTTCATGTCAGAACTGACAATGTTGGCCACAGCCCCAATTCCGTCACCAACAAAGGGAGATGCAAACTTCCTGGATGCAAAAGGGTACTCCAGAACTGTCTGTGAGAAGTGTAACCTACACTTGTGCCTCAATAAACATTCAAACTGTTTCAAAGTATTTCATGAAACATGAGTGTGGAGCTGTGATTGAGTCACGAGACAGAAGATTTTTTTTTTTCAGTAACTATATTTTTTCATTGTATGTGTGGCATTTTCTGTATAAATTACACTTAACTTCATGAAGTTTCACAAAATTTTGTTTTTGTCTGCTATTTACTGTTTAAATATTAAATGTAGGTAGGGAGTAAAAAAAAGGTGAAATAGATGTTGTTAGACATAAAAACATAGTTAAAAGATATATGTTGCCAAATGGCAACAATAAATGTTCCCAACCTTAATGGTGATTTGTTGCCAATTGGCAACATACCCATAAAACACTAACTAAACATTTTTTTGCCCAAAATTAACCTTCACACCACTTTTCAGACATGGGACAGCCACAAAAACCACTCCAAGAATTTTTTTTCCAACTATTTCATAAATGGCCCAATAGAGGGTTAAGAGGTAGATTCACCAATACTACAATAATACAATGCTACGCAGCAACGAATGACAGCGAAGAAGAGGTCAAGGATGAATTCTATCAACAACGGCAGAAAGAAATGGAAGACACACCTAGATATGATCTTATTATAGTAATGGGAGACCTGAATGCGAAAGTTGGAACACACAATACATATAATGAAAGAGTAATGGGGAAATGCGACAGCGGAACAGCAAACGAAAATGGGGATAAATTAATAAGTTTCTGTAGTATTAACAGCCTGGTCATTAGAGGAACACTTTTCCCACATAAAGAAATTCACAAATTAATATGGGAATCACCAAATGGTCGGGACAGAAACCAGATAGACCACATCATGATTAACGGAGATGGAGACATGCATTACAAAAGAAAAGGTGCAGATGTGGGAAGTGATCACCATTTAGTAGTAGCAAAACTGAAAGTGAAACTAAGAAGGGCTGGAACAACTGTAACTACACAGAAAAGGTTTGACATCAGCAAATTGAAGGACCCCCTTACCAGAAAAGCTTTTGCGGCTGACATAAAGAAACGATAACAATTTGCCAAAAGTCAGGAAAAGACGTTGACTGATGATATAGACCAGAAATTCCACATCATTTCAAACAATATATGTACATACAAGAAAGCAGCAAATCATGCTTGGGATTCCAGGAAAGGAAGAAGCAAGACTGGATAACACCAGAAACATTAAACACCATAACACTGAGAAAGGAAATGAAAAGAAAGAAAAAAGAAGCGAAGTCCCTCAGGTTAAAGCAACTATATGGCGAACAGTACAGTCAGCTGGACAAGGAAGTTAAACGCCAAACCCGAGCCAACAAAAGGAATTTCCTAGACGATCTTGCAAGACAGGCAGAAGAGGCAGCACTGAGAAATGAACAAAGCACAGTATACAAAATAACTAAATTCATTCAGCGGGAAAACGAGGTGTGCAAACAATAATTACCATTAGTAAGAGATAAGCAAGGAAATATCTCTCATCACGGCGACAGCAGAGGGACAGGAAACAAGATGGGCAGAGCACTTCAGAGAAACTCTGAACAAGGAACCACTAGAGACACAATTGAATTTTCCTGAGGCTGAAAACGATCTAGTTGTAATTACAGACAATCCACGAAAAGAAGAAACCATCACAGCAATCAAAGGGTTAAAGAACGGAAAAGCTCCTGGTCATGATAACTTAAATGCAGAGCTACGTATTTAAAACAGACCCTGAGCTAGCAGCAGAACTATTAGAACCACTATTTGCACAAGTCTGGAAAACGGGGACAACACCATCAGAGTGGAACAAAGGAATAATTGTCAAATTGCCCAAAAAGGGAGATCTTGCAGACTGCAATAATTGGAGAGGAATCACTCTTCTCTCAGTTCCCAGCAAAATACTAGGCAGGATAATTATACAGAGAATTTCAAAAGCAGTAGACTACAAACTGAGGAAAGAACAAGCAGGATTTAGAAAGAACAGAAGATGTGTAGACCATATATTCACTCTCAGAACATTATAGAGCAGTGCTCAGAATGACAAAGACAGCTGTACATTAATTTCGTCGATTTTGAAAAGGCTTTTGACAGTATACATAGGGACAGTTTATGGAAAATACTGAGGGCTTATGGAATTCCAAGCTGCATAGTGTCAATCATAAAAAACGCCTCTATGCCAACTTTTACGTGTAGTGTTTGGGCAGAGCAGCCTAATACTTTTGAGGTGAAGACAGGAGTACGACAGGGATGCCCCTTATCAACCACTCTATTTTTAACAGTCATAGACTGGGTGATGCGCCAGACAACAGAGGGCAGTCCAAGAGGAATAAGATGGTCTACATTTTCTACATTGGAAGATCTGGAATATGCAGATGACATTGCACTACTAGCACATTCACATCAACACATCCAGGAAAAAACGGATAGCCTTAATAAGTTTAGCCAGCAGGTGGGCTTGAACATCAATTTAAAGAAGTCAGAGGTCATGAAGCTCAATGTGAGCAACCCTGAGCCCATATCAGTAAGGAATCAGCAACTGGTACAGACAGACACCTTCACATACCTAGGATGCATAGTAACACTAGATGGCGGGGCAGGCCTTTTTAACCTCAACAACATCTGGAAGTCCTCTCAATACAGCACAAGCACAAAATTAAGATTATATCAGAGCTGTGTGCTTTCTGTGCTTCTCTATGGTGCGGAATGCTGGAGAGTTACAGAGAAGGAAATGCCTAAATTGTCCTCTTTTCACACAACATGCCTAAGAAAAATTCACCGAATCTTTTGGCCGAATACAATCACCAACCAAGATCTGCTTACTCGGAGCAAGCAAGAGGACATGCACACCATCATAGCTGGCAGACGCTGGAGCTGGGTTGGCCATGTCCTCAGAAGAGACCCCGATGCCATCACAAGAACAGCTATGCTTTGGACCCCTGAAGGAAAACGAAAGAGAGGCCGACCAAAAACTACCTGGCGGAGGACTGTGGAGGCTGAGATGCAAAGAATGAACCAGAGTTGGGGCACTGTACGAAGGATGGCCACCGACCGAGCAAAGTGGAATCAATTTGTTGTTGCCCTACAAGACGCCACTAGGCGTGATGGCCACTGACTGCTTTGACGGTCGGCGGCTAAGGATCAAAGAAGAAGACAGTGCAGTCTTAAGGCATCGGCACACTGGGCAGTGCCGAGGGGCCCCACGATTCTAGGGGCCCCATGCTAGGATGCTGCCATATTGTTCATAAGACATCTCTTGACAGAGTGGATAATTACTCGATCTCTCGCTGGAAAGGCCTGGGATTCAAATCAAACATTACGTGGGTACGTTGACGAATTCGTCATCTTACCCAATATGCGTTTTAAATAAAGTACAATGGGGCAGCAGCGTTTGAACTGACATTCACTCGTGTGCAAGGAAAATGACATCCTGAAGACCATTGACTTAAATCCATTTATAAATCAATTCTCTGCATAGAAATTTCGCAAACGATTGTGTTGATTAATAATACTAATACTGTACCATCTCCATCTGTGCGGCGTACCAATTAAGTATGGTTTATATGTTTACATGTTTGTGTTTTTCAAGGCTTATGTTATATTGTTATAGGCTGTGTTGATTAATCCTCGCTTTACATACAGCATGATTGTTTGTGTTTAAACATTGATATTGTAACAATATTTTTGTTGAAAGTACCATTAAATTATAAATCTGTAGGTTTAATTTTATTGACCGTTTACATTTTTATTCCCGTGGGTGGGTAGGGGACCATTGCATTGCTTTACCCAGGGCCTACAATGCTGTTAAGACGGCCCTGCACGGACAATAAGATAACGAATAGGTTTTTTGGAGCACCAAAGCGATGTAATCATTTCTGCTCAGATTTGCTGTAATGGACAATTACGATAAAATGACAATCTTGACAGATGTTATCAGTAATAGATCTAAGAAGTAGTGAGCGCAAACATGATAAAACCCAACGGAAGAGGCAATCCCTTACATGGGAGTGAATTTTTAAAATCCCATCTTTTGAAATTTGTAGATGACATGCAGAGAACATTAGTTTATGTTGCCTAGAAGAATATTCTAGATAAACGAGGGTAGTAGTAGATAGACCCATACCAAAATCAGCAAGTTATCGTTGGTTTGGCATTTGAGATGCAAATATAGGCTACTCTTGGACTTCTCGCCCACGAAGCAATATGGGCGGGTTAGCGAAAATATTCATTACAATCTAGCGCCCTACACGCTTACTTCACTTACTTAAAATTTCTTCAAGGAGAAGTCATAGGCAATCAGGAACACAGAATGTCAATTATTGTGGACAATTGTAAAATATATAAAAGGTGGGGCGAATTTAGACAGAGTCTGTAAAATTTCCTCACAGGTGATGGTATGATTTGAAAAAAATTCATTAGTAGAGTTCACTTGGCAGCTTTGAATGGGTGCTTAGCTGCCAGTAAGATGTCGGCGTGTTTCTGCTCCAGTCGATGTTTGTTGTTTGCAGATGGACTGGATCACTCGTCACCGGTCAAGTCTGGTGGCCGCAACACGTCCCTCGTAGTATCGTAGGGTAATTGCGAAGGTGGTCCAGCGTCAGTTAAGACCCGTCTGCTGAAGGTGTCTAGCCTTTGACTGCCGGCCACTTATACTACTCACTTGTTCCACAGATATCACCACCATTTGGTACCACCGTCTAGTATCATGAAATAAGAGAGAAACAAATACCCTCCTGAGTATTGGTTTTCCTGACACATGATCATTTGTCCCCTCTCTTTATTCCACCATACCATCTGCTTCGGAACTTTACCCTCTCTGAGCATTAATATTAATCCCAGTGAGCGGAAAACATTCATTGAATTTATATTGAACATGTTTACATTTACATGTGCACTGATTGAAAAGATTAATATATTAAGTATGTACATCAGTTCTATCATCATCCACTCCCTGCTCCATATGGAACTTGGGACTACCTCTGCTTTTGGTTCTCTAAGAGAAACCCGCATAAGCAGTCACCAGCTCTTGCAGTGGTGGTTCATGAAATCATCATTCTTTATGCTAAGGTTGCCAGTCTCATATGAATTGGACATCCACTAGCAATTTTCACATGTTAATAAATGCAAAATCTAGAATTATAATATGTACAGCTTACCCCAAAATTTCTTTGGGAATACAGAGAAATAGTTAAGGCAACATGATTAAGATGCCACAGACACGTGGTCTGGGGTGTTACTTTACAATAGACTACCACTGTGACTTCGTGTTCAGGTTACTAGGATTCCGGGCTTTCCGCATAAATAAAGGTAGAGTTGCCTTTGTGTAAATTCAAACATGTTGTTCGGTCCTTTAAAATGGAATCCTGAGCCTATTCCTTATTCTGGCTTGTCTGGCTGTCTGGTTGGTGAGCTGAATTTAACAGTGCGGTAAACTGATAAGGCGCTAAGTTATAAGGCAACATTCGCTCCACATCCACAATCAGAAATGTTGTATTTTTACATCTCAAATTCCAAGCCAATAGCATGCAAGATGCGCATATTTCCCCTTCTCTCACGAAAAATTCCTGCGTAACAAACTCAAAAATAAATGTGTTGTTTACAGTCACCATATATGGTATGCCAGTTTCCGTCTATTATCGAACATATTTACACTCTTCTTCTTCTTCTTTGATCCTTAACCGCCGACCGTCAAAGCAGTCAGTGGCCATCACGCCTAGTGGCGTCTTGTAGGGCAACAACAAATTGATTCCACTTTGCTCGGTCGGTTGCCATCCTTCGTACAGTGCCCCAACTCTGGTTCATTCTTTGCATCTCAGCCTCCACAGTCCTCCGCCAAGTTGTTTTTGGTCGGCCTGTCTTTCGTTTTCCTTCAGGGGTCCATAGCATAGCTGTTCTTATGATGGCATCAGGGTCTCTTCTGAGGACATGGCCAACCCAGCTCCAGCGTCTGCCAGCTATGATGGTGTGCATGTCCTCTTGCTTGCTCCGAGTAAGCAGATCTTGGTTGGTGATTGTATTCGGCCAAAAGATTCGGTGAATTTTTCTTAGGCATGTTGTGTGAAAAGAGGACAATTTCGACATTTCCTTCTCTGTAACTCTCCAGCATTCCGCACCTTAGAGAAGTACAGAAAGCACACAGCTCTGATATAATCTTAATTTTGTGCTTGTGCTGTATTGAGAGGACTTCCAGATGTTGTTTAGGCTAAAAAGTCTGTTCTTGCCTTATTCATTCTGATGTTGATGTCTTTGCCTGCCCCGCCGTCTGGTGTTACTATGCATCCTAGGTATGTGAAGGTGTCTGTCTGTACCAGTTGCTGATTCCTTACTGATATGGGCTCAGGGTTGCTCACATTGAGCTTCATGACCTCTGACTTCTTTAAATTGATGTTCAAGCCCACCTGCTGGCTAAACTTATTAAGTCTATCCGTATTTTCCTGGATGTGTTGATGTGAATGTGCTAGTAATGCAATGTCATCTGCATATTCCAGATCTTCCAATGTAGAAAATGTAGTCCATCTTATTCCTCTTGGACTGCCCTCTGTTGTCTGGCGCATCACCCAGTCTATGACTGTTAAAGATAGAGTGGTTGATAAGGGGCATCCCTGTCGTACTCCTGTCTTCACCTCAAAGGTTAGGTTGCTCTGCCCAACTTACTTACTTAGTCGTTCCCCTTCTACCGTGAGGTGTAGAGGTTTGGAAGAGAGAGCGCCAGACTATCCTATCGGCTGTCTTCCTCCTGGCCTGGTTCCATTCTAGTCCTCGGTCCTTCAAAGATTGTCTAATGTTGTCCTCCCAGTGGACTCTGGGTCGTCCTGGGGGTCTGGATCCTTGGCTCTTTGTTTCCCATGCTTGTCGTGGTAACCGATCTTCTCCCATTCTGCAGACATGGCCAAAACCATCTTAATTGGGACTGTTCTACTTGGGTCTGCAGGGGGTAGGATTTAAGGCCTTGACGTATCGTCTAGTTTCGTACCATGTCTCTTCTTGTTACTTCAACCACCTTCCTCAGATACCTCATTTCTGAGGTTTGGATCTGGCTTTTGTGGGTTGTAGTAATTGCCCATGACTCGCATCCATATGTCAAGACTGGGACATAGGTGGAGCGGTATACAGCCATCTTCGTTTTCTTACAACCCCTCTCTTGCTGAGGAATCCTTGATTTATGGCCTGAAAAAGTCTCCCGGCTGCTGCTTTTCGAGTGGCCAACTCTTCTTTGATGCCTCGCTTTCGGTCTATAATTTATTAAGGCTATCCGTTTTTTCCTGGATGTGTTGATGTGAATGTGCTAGTAGTGCAATGTCATCTGCATATTCTAGATCTTCCAATGTAGAAAATGTAGACCATCTTATTCCTCTTGGACTGCCCTCTGTTGTCTGGCGCATCACCCAGTCTATGACTGTTAAAAATAGAGTGGTTGATAAGTAAGGTGACCATATTTTCAAAACCCTAATCCGGGACAAAATAGTAGATTTGACCTATTTCAATGCAAAAAATCGGGACAAAAGGGTAAAGAAAAGGTCAAAAGTAGGGACATGTCCCGGAAAAATCAAGTTGATGTCAATTTAAAATAATATACATTTTATATATACATTTGAATAACATTGAATAACATACATTTTACTGTATAAGTTTAACTACTTAAAATAATAAGAGAGAAAAACATCAATAATCCTTACTTAAGGTGAAGCTGAGTTACTGTACTTTTCAGATGAGTGGATTTTAATCAATAGGTCCTTCTTTGCAAGCAGCATTTTAAAAAATTCGACACATGTTTCCTCACAGTTCTCTTTGGTTGTCAACATAGCTTTCAAAGTTTCAATACCTAGCTGTGTTTTATCACTTGCCCATAAGCTGTTCATCAAAGAAAACACTCTTTCTGTGGCAGCATTTGTTCCAGGTAGACAGAAAAAAAAACTCTGCCAACTTCAAAATATTTGAAAATGTCACATTGTTTTTGAAGTGGGAAACCATTTCAATCCAACGTTGTGGTGGCAATGTTTTTTTGGCACTCCATTCACTAATTTTCTGAGGAGTAACAAACTGCTTCATATAGACATATTCGTCATAAATTTCAGTTTCTGTAAAGTGGGCTGAAGGTAATGTTTGAATCACTAGTGATGATGATATCTCAATATCTGCCCAAATTGGTATTCTGTTCAGCGTTACCCAGCTGTAGGATTCTAGGTCTTGAAAATTTTTTGCACCCCATTTATTCAAATAATTGAAAGCTGTTTCATAGAAGGAAGAAACGCTAGCATGAAACATTTTTACATCCTCCTTTGGAAGTCCTTCCATTTCCAGCTTTTCAAGGATTAGCTTAACTCTTGATGGCAAGAAACAGTCTTCCAGTTTGGACTTCAAAATAGTTTTCAACCTGTTGATGCTGTCAATGACTTCAAACACAGTGACCGTCTGTCCCTCTATTTTTTGCACTGCTTCGTGGAATGGAGAGGCCTGACTGTGAACAAAAGCAAGCCATGCCTCAGATAGAGGATTTTCAAAGAATGTCTGTATAAAAACTGGGCATCTGTCTTGAGATTGAAAATATGATTTTAGAGGCAGGAACATCTGAAGAACCCTTTCAACAGCAGGCAGCAGAGCAAGCCACCTAGTCTGAGCATAACCTAAGATCATCTGGAAGTCTGTTTCCACAAACTGGCAAAACTCCTTGAGTCTTTCGACTCGTACTGTGTATGATTTGAAGAGTAGATAAATTTTAGCAATAATCAGCTCGACATCAACAGGCAGTACATCTGCAGCTGTTCGAACAGTGTTGTGGAAAATATGACCTGCACACCCAACTCCTATAAGACCATGTCCAAGGTTTTCTTGCAGTTTTTTTAAAACATTGTTCTGTCCTTTCCTTTCAGCACCTCCAAAATTGGAATTTGTGTTGTCTGCGCATAATTCAACTACTTTCCTGTCTAAACCATTTTCAGTTATGCAGTCATTAAGAAAACTACTTACAATATCAGATGTTTCACCTGGCAATGACTTTAACTCTAATATTTTAATTTTCACTCCATTACTGTGATCAAAGTATCTGACAAGCAAAGGAAAAATCTGGAATTCTTTGTGGTTGGATGCATCTGTCAGTACAGAAATAAATGTAGACTTTTCTAGGTCACACCTTAACTCATTTAGAAAATGGGGTGCCAAGACATTTCGAATAATGGCTTCTATTTCGTACGTGCACATGCAAATTTTGGCTCTAAAGTAACCTGAAGTAATTTTGATGTGCAATCCATAGACCTGAAAGTATGATTGTGTAGCACTGTATGGTATGCAAAGGCGCCTTCTATAGCAGCTAATTGCTCTTCTTGATCACCAATTTAATCAGCTCTGAAGAAAGTGGTTAACGACGAGCTTGATACAGCTGTAACGACGGCTCTCTTATGTTTCTCACTGCTTATGTGGTTCTTAATATCACCACGTCCACTATAGCTTATCGAAAACCCGGAGGCACATATATTGCATTGTACATTGAAGTTTGATGTACTCTTTTTAATAAACGGATATTCCTTTTGTAAATCTTCATTGAAACTGCATTTACGCTTTGGTACCATTTTCTTACAACAATAACAAAATATGCACAAATAGTTCACCGTTTAAATTAAATAAACGTATACCGTACGCAAAATCTTGGTACTTTACCACTACCTAAAATTTCAAATAACTGCGAATATCACATTGGAACTACAAAACTAATTCACGGTCCTGACAACCTCGTGTGCTGTTTCGGCGCCAGTTCACTAATAATTAAAAATTCCCTCAAGTCAGCCACGGAATAATAATTTTTTTTTTAAATCTGTGAGATTTATGCCAAATTGGCAAATTCGTCCAAAACCGGGACAAATTGGCGTCCCGGATTGCATCGAAAAAAAAAGCCGGGACAAATTATCAAAAATGGTAGAAAACCGGGACTGTCCCGGAAAAACCGGGACGTCTGGTCACCTTATTGATAAGGGGCATCCCTGTCGTACTCCTGTCTTTACCTCAAAGGTTAGGTTGCTCTGCCCAACACTACACGTAAAGTTGGCATAGAGGCTTTTTATGATTGACACTATGCAGCTTGGAATTCCATAAGCCCTCAGTATTTTCCATAAACTGTCCCTATGTATGCTGTCAAAAGCCTTTTCAAAATCAACGAAATTAATGTACAGCTGTCTTTGCCATTCTGAGCACTGCTCTATAATGTTCCTGATAGTGAATATATATTTCTTCTTTTCGTGGATTGTCTGTAATTACAACTAGATCGTTTTCAGCCTCAGGAAAATTCAATTGTGTCTCTAGTGGTTCCTTGTTCAGAGTTTCTCTGAAGTGCTCTGCCCATCTTGTTTCCTGTCCCTCTGCTGTCGTGATGAGATTTCCTTGCTTATCTCTTACTAATGTAATATTGTTTGCACCTCGTTTCCCGCTGATGAATTTAGTTATTTTGTATACTGTGCTTTGTCCATTTCTCAGTGCTGCCTCTTCTGCCTGTCTTGCAAGATCGTCTAGGAAATTCTATTTGTTAGCTCGGGTTTGGCGTTTAACTTCATTGTCCAGCTGACTGTACTGTTCGCCATATAGTTGCTTTAACCTGAGGGACTTCGCTTCTTTTTTCTTTCTTTTCATTTCCTTTCTCAGTGTTATGGTGTTTAATGTTTCTGGTGTTATCCAGTCTTGCTTCTTCCTTTCCTGGAATCCCAAGCATGATTTGCTGCTTTCTGTATACATATATTGTTGAAATGATGTTGAATTTCTGGTCTATATCATCAGTCAACGTCTTTTCCTGACTTTTGGCAAATTGTTATCGTTTCTTTATGTCAGCCGCAAAAGCTTTTCTGGTAAGGGGGTCCTTCAATTTGCTGATGTCAAACCTTTTCTGTGTAGTTACAGTTGGTCCAGCCCTTCTTAGTTTCACTTTCAGTTTTGCTACTACTAAATGGTGATCACTTCCCACATGTGCACCTCTTCTTACCTTCACATCTTGTAATGCATGTCTCCATCTACCGTTAATCATGATGTGGTCTATCTGGTTTCTGTCCCGACCATTTGGTGATTCCCATGTTAATTTGAGAATTTCTTTATGTGGGAAAAGTGTTCCTCTAATGACCAGGCTGTTAATACTACAGTAACTTATTAATTTATCCCTATTTTCGTTTGCTGTTCCGCTGCCGCATTTCCCCATTACTCTTTCATTATATGTATTGTGTGTACCAACTTTCGCATTGAGGTCTCCCATTACTATAATAAGACCATATCTAGGTGTGTCTTCCATTTCTTTCTGCAGTTGTTGATAGAATTCATCCTTGACCTCTTCATCGCTGTCATTCGCTGGTGCGTAGCATTGTATTATTGTAGTGTTGGTGAATCTACCTCTCAATCTTAATCTTATCAGTCTGTTGTTGATGGGTTTCCATTCCAGTAATGTCCTTTCTATTCCATTCTGTAGAATAATGGCTACACCTTCATTGTGCTGTCCATCCTCTCTTCCAGAGTAAAGTACTGTTTCTCCTGTTGCTGTTTTAACTTTTCCTGCCCCTGTCCATCTGCTCTCGCTTATCCCTAGAATGTGTAACCTATAGTTTCTCATTTCTGCCGTGACCTGTTTTAGTTTACCCGTCTCATTCATCGTCCTGACATTCCCAAAATTCTATTCTTGTATCATGTTTTGCGGTCAGGACGTCCGTTCTCATGTCAGTGGCTTCCTTTCGGCTTTCACCACTGACAGTCATACGAGCCTCAGACTCCGGATGTCCGTCCCGCAGCAAAGTTTGTTTATTCGTTGTTGTTTCCGTAACTTCAATTTTTTTAAACATAAACAGGAGTGTCAGCCCTATGCTAAAACCCCCAACCTGGAGGACCAGGGTGTCTGCTTTAGTCTGACCCCTGCCCGCGCAAACCTGCCCAGCTTGGTAGAACCTTTCAGGAGTAAAACTCCGCTGGCATAGCTCTGGGGGGTAATCAGGGTACGCACTATAGTCTCTGTGGGGGTCACCACAGTGCAATCCCCGCCATCCAGTGACTTGCTGTTCGTCTGGTTAGTATCACTACTTTTTACTGTCTATGACAGCACTAGTGCGTCTTGCTTAGTCAATGGTCTCGTCACGTCATGCATCTAGGTGCCTTCACAAAAGGGATATGCAGTGTTGGCCCGTGGGCTGGGTTCATACACAAGTGGGTCCCAGGGGTTAGAAGGTGTGGGGGGGGGGGAACCCAAGTGTGGCAGTGTTCATTATTTTTGGGCTAATTGGTTTGATTTTATGTTGATTATTTTATCTGTATATTCCAAGTTAGTAGTTGACTGGCTTAGTCCGCCAGAGGTATTAATTTCTTGGTTTCAATCTATGTGGACCCAGGTTGGTTCGTTCCTCTTATGTTGTTTTGATGTGAGATAGTAGTAGTGAATTATGAATTCAAAAACGTGCATACATTTAATTTATCCATCTGTTAAGTAATCCATCAAAAGCCTTGACCATTTAAGTGAAGTTTATTTAAAGCAAAACTGTTCAAGATCAACAAGCAAATATGGCAACAATGTTTCATCTATTTACATCATATTATCATGTGCATCCATTTCAACATGTACGATAAACTTTCCCTCCTTAATTTCAATCCAAGGTGGTGTATATATTTCCTCAATAGTTTCAAACTTCTCTAAGTCCTTAGTATTGATTATATCATTGTTGGGCGCTTCGTGTATAGGAGTCTCTGCAATATTTATTGCTTCTTTTAGCAGCTTCATTGGTTTCAAATATCAGGGATAATCATTTCTTATCACGAAAATCGAGCTGAAAATGAAATAATGTCCCTTGGAACGTACTTACGTGGATGAACCACAAAAATAAATCTGTATACACAGATTTTCACAATGACGGAAATCTCTTCTTGCAAACTGCAAAATCTTGAGTAAAATAACTTGAACGCTGCAGCGTTTCACAACGTAGAAGCCGGGACTTTTGTGGACTAAATCGGCGAAACGCCAGGTTATTCACTACCACGATTTAGAACACGTCCGGTTGCAATGGCTCGGATTTTACAACTGACTGCCATAAAATTATTTCTGGGCGTCTTTCGGTAGTGCGCGATTCTAGCTACTGTTTCATTGGATAAACTATTATTTTTTAAATTTATTTACTGGTTATTCTATCAAACGATCTTACTCATTTACGTCATTGTTTGCTATGGCAACTCCCACCGAAAGTAGCGTTAGAATGCCAAGCTTGACATAGCTTCAGTTACATCTTATGTCATCCTATACTCAATGTATCTCGTGTTTTGATTAACTATGAAATGTCGTAACTGCCCTGTTTACTTTCTATAGTAGTTAATAGTAATTTCTTATGTGTTATTATAACTAGTTACTAGCACGAATAAATGCTATGTTGGTAGGTCATGCGGCCACACAAGCAATGCTAGGGCACTCAGTGTAGTTTGGCCAGTCGGCCGAGACTGTTAGTGGGGGTTGGCCGCTACTATTTGTAGCTTCTGGGAGCCATACACCAAGTTTGACTGCTCAAGGTGGACCAATGGATTTGAGCCACTGCTGCAGGGCAACAGTGCAACAGTGCGACCGCTCTTCCCCGAAAGGTGCTACCACTCTTGGGCAGTCCGAATCCCCCATTAATCTAAAGAAAACTGAGGTCATGACACTCGGTGTGGGAAATCCTGAGCCCATTACAGTACGGAACCAGAAGCTGGAACAGACAGACACATTTACATACCTTGAATGCATATTAACACCAGGCGACAGAACAAGCAAAGACATAACAACAGCATGAATAAAGCGAGAACAGCCTTTGCTAGTATAAACAACAACTGGAAATCCTCTCAGTACATCACAAACACCAAATTAAGACTATATGAGAGCTGTGTACTTTCTGTGCTTCTCTATGGTGCGGAATGCTGCAGAGTAACAGAGAAGGAAATGTCGAAATTGTCCTCTTTCTACATAATCTGACTAAGGAAAATTCTCAGTTCTCCTAATCTTTTGGCCGAATACCATCATCAACCAAGAACTGCTTACTCGGAGTAACCAAGAGGACATGCCCACCATCATAACTGGCAGACGCTGGAGTTGGGTTGGCCACGTCCTCAGCAGAGACACAGATGCCTTCACAAGAACAACTAAGCTATGGACCCTGAAGGAAAGCGAAAGAGAGGCCGACCAAAAACAACTTGGCCGAGAATTGTGGAGGTCGAGATGAAAAGAATGAACCAGAGCTGGGGCACTGCACGAAGGATGGCCGCCGACCGAGCAAAGTAGAAGCAGTTTGTTGCTGCCCTACAAGCTACCACCAGGCGTGATGGCAATTGACTGCTTTGATATTCGGCGGCTAAGGATAAAAAGAAGATAGCACACACTGCCGTAGGTGGGTCAACTGTTGGAGACTTCACTTACACAGAGTCTCAGCTTTAAGAGGTGGGGGGTTTTGTTTTGTTTATGTTGTTGAGACATAAATCCACGTATACAATATTTGAACTTCTAAATGACACATTCCTGCCAGTTGCTTTTTATGTCGGTCCTTGTGAAGCAACGGATTTCACGTCGCTCATTTATATTAAGCCTTGAGAACAATCGACTAAGACGCCAACCAGAAAGTGACGTAATCCCACACTTGCTTTTAAAAATAAAATCTCATCAAAGATAAATATTAAAAATCCATAACTACACAAGGTGGTACTTTAAGTATAGAAATAAGTAGATGGTCCAGTTACCCCATTAGTATCAACAAGTAACAAAAATATATAAAGCGCAGATTGGAGAGACATGGATAAAAATCTTAAATTATTTTCACGTATCATCCTTGAACATTGCGTCTGTCTGCACCGTGTGACAGGTCACTCGTTTATGGGAAATTCCTACATTTCTGTCAGATCACGCAAAAGTTGCAACAAAATCCCGGTCAAAAAAATGATTACTCCCAATTGCCGAACCAAACGTCGAAATGATCGCCTTCGGCTGGCTAGTGTATGATTGAACTATATCAGCTGATTTACATTTAGTGAAACATAAAATTTCTGACCAATGAGAGATTAAACCCACCAGGAAAACTAGCCTCCATTCTTTTAAGCGTCTATATTGACGCACTCTGACGTCAGCAAGAGCGAATGATATAAATAAATAGCAGAGAACTGGTTCCAGGCAGTGCTACAATAGGTTATACACCTCTTTCAACAACTATATTTCAGGCCAAATCAACTTGAGGATTTGTTAAATAGAAGAAGAAATTAAATTCGCTAGGTCATTTGTTAGATTTATAAGAATTTAACTCACAAGGTAAGGACCACAATAAATGTTGCTTTTCTTGTGGAGATTCTTTCCTCCAGGATCGTTTGAGCAATGCGGTAACCCTCTCCTTGTGAGCAGTGTCTTCGCCACTGTATTTATTTGTCTTATCACTGTTATTCTTTGTCATTACCAGCATTATTTTTCATAATTTGAACCTTGTTATTCTCTGTCTTCAAAACTGATTTTCATTGTCTTTACCACGTGAATTATTATTATTATAGTTATCATTATTTGTTTAGTCCTGTTATTCTCTGTAGTCACCACTGTTATTTTGTTGTCGTTGTTGGTTTTTACCACTGTTATTCTTTGACGTTACCACTGTTAATGTTTTTTTTTTCGTGTTTTTATTTGTTTGTTTTTGTTTTTACCACTGTCATTCTTTGAATGTCCGACGGGCCTGCGTGCCCAATTCTCAACCCTTTGAAAATAAAGATTGTTCCATCGTTCTTTACCACTGTTATTCTTTGCTTTTTACCTTCGTTATATTTTGTCTTCAACACTGCTTTTCTTTGTTTTAACCACTGTTAGTCTTTGTCTTTACCACTATTATTCCTTGCCTTTAACAACTGTCATTATTTGTCTTTGTCGCTGTTATTCTTCGTGTTTGCTTCTGTAATTTCTCTGACTTTAACAATGCTTTTCTTTATCTATACAATTCTGTCTTCACCATTTCGTTTACTTGGTTTTACCAATGTCATTCTTTGTCTTTGCCCCGTGCAGTTCCCGGGGGTCTCTGAGAAGATATTGCAAGAATAGGAATCCTGCTTACTCAGGCACATCGTACGAGGCGATAAATGTGAGGGTGGGGATGGGTCTAGCAAACTCAACATGTAAAACAATCTGGCGCAGGAACCACTATTGCAGAAGCACGTACTTGTATGCAAGTATTTGAATCACGCGCCCTAGGAACAAAAACTTAAGAAGGTGAATGAATGCATTTCTTATCTTTATTACTGTTAAGAACCGGCCATTACAGACTCAAACACCACCTGTACAACAAACTGAAAATCTGATAGACAGATATGTGCCCATGTGTGGAGGGCAAACAGACAGATATGTGCCCATGTTGGGAAGACAAACAGACAGATATGTGCTCATGTGGGGAGGACAAACAGACAGATATGTGCTCGTGTGGGGAGGACAAACAGACAGATATATGCCCATGTGGGGAGGACAAACAAACAGTAGGACACGTACTCCCAAACTGTTGGCTTCACGAGAGGAACAGGGTGACAGTATGGTCTTATCCAACCCAGTTGTGGGAGAAACTGTATGGTGACGAGAGAAGCCTGAGACGGACTGTCAGCTCTATAAGAGAAATGGATGTGGTTAGTTGAGAGCGAGCTAAGAAGAACACATGTTTTGTTCTCTGCATTCCACACTTTTAATCTTTGCTTTTAATATTGTTTTTCTCTGTCTTTGCCACTGCTATTCTTTTAGTTTTTTAAATCTCTATCTTCATCACTTTTATCACCTGTCTTCACCACTGATATTCTTTTGTTTTTACCACTGATATTCTCTTTTTACCACGATTATTCTTGTAACCAGTGTTTTTCTCTGTCATCAGCACCTGTATTCTTTGCCTGCACCACAGTTATTCTTTGTATTTATCGCTGTTTTTTTCTTTGTCTTCACACCTGTCTTCAGTACTGGCGTTTTTTGTTTTTATCACTTGTATTCTTTAGTTTTGCCACTGCTTTTTTCTGTTTATACCTCGGCTGTTCTGTCTTTACTTTGGTTGTAGTTTATTTTTTACCACTGTCTTTCTCTGCCTTCATCACTGTCATTATTTGTCTTTATCGTCGTTATGTTTTGGTTTTACCACCTTGGTTCTCTGTTATCACCACTAATTTTCTCAGTCTTTACCAAGTATTCTCTATCTTCACTGCTATTATTATGTCTTTATGGCTGTTATTATCTATTTTAAATTATAACCCTTCAACTAACAATTAATCACATTTAGTTAGTGAAACATCCAAAAAACTCTCCGAGGCAAGCAACCTAATAAATGTAATAATAAATGTCTTACCAACTACCTACAAAATAAAAATCGTCGAATAAAAACTGTCGCATGAATAAAAAAATAATTTGTACTGTTTTTTTTTTAAATCTTTTATAGGAAATCAAAGAACAATGTATACCATTAAAAGCTCTCTGTTCCTCGTTCTGTGTGTTGCTGCTACCACCAGTGCAGTCACCAAAATCCAGACTATCACAATACACTCACCTACCAGCGGCGCTGTTCTGAACCCCGTCGGAGCTGCCATCAACACTAAGCTACAAGCCAAAGTTTACAACTCTCCATATGTATATGGCCACTATAGTCCGTACGGCGGTATCGGTATGGGAGCAGGGCTTGCTGGATACGGAGGAGTAGTCAGTCCTCTAGCAATTGACGGCTACGGAGCTACGCTGGGCGGCTATGGTGGCGTCCCTGGTTACCAATATGGGTACCCAGGGCTTCCGGGTTCGTACAGCGTCAAAACTATTTATCCCCCAGGCAAGGCAGCATACGATGGACAAGCAGGCGTCTACCCAGCAGGCTATTCTATTGCTGGAGTGTACTCTAACATAGGAAGCTACCCTTATGCTTCTGCGGGTTCCTATCCTGGCTACGGGAATGCTGGAGTCTACGGGTCACAGTACGGAGTTAACCAAGGTTATAATAAAGGATATTTATCTTATGACGCTGTTAATAAACTCTCAGGGTACGGCCAGTAAAATGGATTATCATGTAGCAGAGATTATCTTCGTGTTAATACCAGGCTTTGATTACTTTTTTCCCACTACCATCTCATCATTTCTCTTGTCGCCTCATAGGGAACACAGATTCCCAATTGCATGAAGCCTGAGCAAAATCATTATTGTGCTCTTGAGGGGGGGGGGGGGGCGGGTGGTTCCTGTAACAATTTGGTTGACACGATGAGGTTGCCAGCCTCATACACAACCTCTTATTAGTCGCGTCTGCTTAAGCTTTAACCATTTTTGTGTCCACAGAGAAATGGACATACTGTACTGTATAACATCACAACTCCTCGAGTTGTCTTATTATGTGTTTTTAGAACTTCAAAGTGACTATGATTCCCGTTCTCGATTAAGAGACAACTGTGGTTTCCACGTGACTTTGTTTGTTTGTTTTTGTAGACAGAAAGACAAAGCTCTCTTTTCAAAACGGTTGTTTTGTAACATTATTTTTCAAGTAAATGACATTGATCAGCATTCTCGTAGCATTAAATTTGTTCTAAGGAAAAAAACTGTAGTATATAAAAAAACGGAGTTCTTACACTGTAAGTTTCAAAAAAATAATTGTAGTAACAAATATTAAGAAATACGTTAACATATTTGATGAAAGACGTGTTTGTTCGCGTCAAGCAGAAACATGAAAGTTAAGAAGAATATACACGTTTAGAACAAATTCACTAATATGCCAAATCTAAAAGTAGATTTTAGGAGTGCGATAACAGATCACAGAAAAAGAAGAATGTATGTGGGAAAAAGAAGAGTGATTATTGAAGCTAGATAATGGAATGTCGCACCTGGCGTCATTGCTTGTGTTGTGTATATACAAGGTTTGTAGAGACATAAACACGAGTAATAGAATTTGTATAGCAAGAACAAAGCAAGCAGAATTAATGAAGCTAAACTTTGAATGGCAGCAGAACATTTTCCCCTAAATCTCAATTGGTGGTTTAACAAGATCATTAGTGTTGGAATGATTGCAAGAGTCAGGTAAATGCCAGTATTACAAGAGATAATTAAAAGGTACGGACAATAGATAGGACACACATTGAAGAAGCCAGCCGATAACTTTAGAAGGAAGGCCTTGTTATGAAAGTCCTAGTGTAATAGAAGCAGAGGATGACTTGAGACGTGTAGTAAATGGATGTTGAGACAAATGTGACAGGGATCAAGACGACATGGAAAAACCTTGTATAGGACAACAAAGCTTGGCTTGAATTTGTGGCATGAAATCATGTGCTCAACAGGGAGCTGAACGGTAATAACTTAATCAATACCCTTTAGCTCCCCAAGGAGCATAGGCCTTCATCAAACACATGCCAAGTCCCCCTGTCACGTGCTATCAGCTCAAGTTCTTTCCAATTTTTCCTCATCATTTTCACTTCTGCCTCCAATTCTCTTCTTATGTGTTTTTTGGCCTACCTCTGCCGCTCTTTCTCTGGGGATTCCAAAACAAAGACTAACTTGTCCTCATTTCTACTGCTACTTGTACAGTTTCCCCTTGTTCGTTTAGAGTGCGAACATTCCATGTGCCAATCCTGGAGATTTTCTTAGAAGAAAAAGGTTAGTCGGCAACCCAGACTCCTTTCGACTTTCACTGGGATGCTTCACGCGCCTTCTTTCCAGAGGGACCTCTTCTGTCTTGGGCGGCTGAGTTAACTTATATTCTACATTTGACTTATCCATGGTGTTTGCTAAAGTTTTTCTGCTAAAATGTTTATTACGAGATGGGGGAACCAGCCCCATGCCCAACCTTCCTTAGTAGCTTTTTACCACATGCCTGGTAGGGTACAGTGTTACTATTCTTTGCTCCCCTTTCGGGCCCCGGTAACACACAGGTGGAACGGTAATAGTTGACTGAGTGAATAACATGTCCATTCAACATACCCGGTACCAGCAGCGTCGATTGATCCGGAAACTACGACACTATTCTCCTTCTAAAGAAACGTAACTCTCACAGAATGTCAGACTGACTTAAAAACAGGAGTCCTGTGTCACTACTACAATTGTACGGTCATGTATCAAGTTCAAATAGATTGTTCGGTGCTGCTATTATAGGGGCAGTCCAAGGACAATAAAGTGGTTTTAGAGGTAGTCCAATAAGCAATTAAGAAGTTTTAGGGGCAGTTCAAGAAACAATAACCAGGTTTTATGGCAATCAAAGGAAGAATAAAGGGGTTGTAGGGACAATCCAAGAAACAATAAAGAGGTTTACACCAAAGACACGCTGAAGCAGGGGTCAGTACAAGGTAAATTCCGATCTACCGGAAGATCGCAGGAGGTGATTTAGTAGATCTCTAGAGGACAGAGGCGGGAAAGAGAAAAGATTGTAAAGCTAAAAATTTTTCGGACTTTCCCTCTTCCACTGACAATTAAAAACGCGGTATTCTCAGAATTAAAAGTACTTTTTCCGCGTTCCCAGGGAAAACTCACAAGCTCTCTTACAAGAATCTACTTTAATTGTCAGCTCGTGAGATAGGAACGCGATTTCTTATTTGAAGTGAAGTGAACGTTCGGTAAAATATGTAGTTTAAATGTTCCACTGCTCGGTTGATGGAACTACAGGAAACACATCGTCTGGCAGAGATAACAGCTGTTCTTATTCCAGATACTCTTAAACCTGAGAACAGACTTGGTTTTATCAAAGTAGATCATTAGAGAACTTAGCCTTTCTAAAGTAGATTCATTTTTCTCCTGAGTGGCCTGCTGGTGCGCAGGGACAGACAATATTCTGTAATGGACAGGAAAGATCTTTGCAGAAATACAGATATTGGCACAAGATAAGCACTTGTGAAAGCAAATAATGCAGTTTCCAACAGAAAGTGGTGTTCTAAAGATTACTTGAGTTTCGAGACCAAGGAAGAAAGAACCGTATCGCTGTAACATTTCCTGGACAGTAGTGTACTGAAAGTACTGCTGAGATTTTGATGTTAGTGATATCCCACATGAAAAGTAACCATTAAATTGTTAGCATTGCTTAGACTTTGATGTGAATAATGTTCCAAGTGAAAAGTAGTAATAACTTTGTTATCTAGAAAATAAACATGAGCTTCATGTAAATCTCTTTGTGCAAACTTTCTACCTATTTCTGCTTCCTTGTCATTTAAAAAAAAAAAAACATTTTGTTAAATAACTAATGAGAAAAAATACTGTAAGGGTATTTTAATTGGCTGTTTATGTTAATTCAGTGATGTGGTATGGTAGAGATGTTCTGCCATTATCCTCGTTTTTGGAAAAGGAAAAAGTGAGAAATAAACCACACGTAAAGACAATTTATCGTTCTTGACTCGTCTTGTCTCGCTTTACCGCAGCGTTTCTTAACCATTTTTACAGGCTTTTCTTTAACTTGCAACGTATGTCACTCTCATGTCACTCACTCTCTTGTCACCTTTAAATCTTGCAATCGATTTTTCAATCACTTCCAGATGAGCAATAGCTCTGAACTTTGGCATAGTCGTGTATTCCCCATGACAATACAATAATCAGTCGTAAAAATAATAAAATGAATAAAATTAAAATTAATTTTGTTTGTTTGTTTTGTATCATCAGTGAAATGGGCGATAACTACAAATAATCTAGATGTATTCTTTCCAACAAAATTGTCTCTCTTGAGAAAAATATTGAAACTTCCCCTCCCCCCCTTCCACACACAAACTATCGCATGCGCGTGCACAGACATACACACAACTGACAACTACATTTTAAAAAATGTAATTTTCAACTCTTATCAACATTTAAAAATAATAATAATAATAATAATAACGTTCCGTGTAATATATTGAATAATGAAATCCACCTCCTGTGCTCTGGACTCGTTTATCGCAAACTGATAATGTCAGTAGCGGATCGAATACATTTTAATTAAATTTAAAAAAAACCAAAAAACATAACACTAAAAAGAAGAAAATAAAAAATGTATTTAAAAATATTTTAAACACAGGCTTTTAATGCACTAAAAAGCCACAAATAATTTTTCAAGGAATTGAAACATTATTTGTGGCTTTTAAGTGCATTAAAAGCCTGTGATTAAAATATTTAAAAAAAAATTTTTTTTTATTAACCAAAGACCCATTTGATTGTCCGATGCAGGCTACGGAAAGACTTCTTAGAAAAAAAAAATTACATAAACGCACAATTAAATATTTTACATTTTTAATTTTAGGTTTTATACATGGACCCGTAGAACCCACGTGGACCACGGGTTAAGAAACCCTGCTGTATCTTATTACAATTTTTAATTTTATAACTTTCTTTGATGTTGATTACATTAAAAAAAATTGCATTAATAAAACAGCAAAATGTCAGTATCGCCCGTATGTTACCGGGCCCGACAGCATAGCAAGAAACGAGTAGTACTGTGTCCTACAACGCAATGTCGAAGTAGCTACTAAGGAGGGTTGGGAATTGGACTGGCTGTCCCACCCTTAGCAACTTTAAGCCAGATAAAATGTCAAGAGCTTGGATAAGCCGACCATAGTAAATAACTAAGTAATTCAACTCGGCCATCAAAGCTGGATGAAGGCCCCTTGTTCCTCTATTAAGGAGGTTCATAGCGCGGTCCAGAGAAAGCCGAGAGGAGTTTGGGTTGCCGACTCACAGAGAACTGGAAACAGACATGAGAGGGATAAAACAGACAGGGAAACAAGTCAGGCGCAACAACGTGCTAAGTGATGTAAATGATGTAAGTGATTGATGTAAGTGATGTGATGTGAGTGATGTGATGTGAGTGATGTGATGTAAGTGATGTAAGTGACGTAAGTGATGTAAGTGATGTAAGTGACGTAAGTGATGTAAGTGAGTGATGTAAGTGAGTGATGTAAGTGATGTAAGTGATTGATGTAAGTGACGTAAGTGATTGATGTAAGTGATGTAAGTGATGTAAGTGAGTGATGTAAGTGATTGATGTAAGTGATGTAAGTGATGTAAGTCATTGATGTAAGTGATGTAAGTGATTGATATAAGTGATGTAAGTGATGTAAGTGATTGATGTAAGTGATGTAAGTGATTGATGTAAGTGATGTAAGTGATTGATGTAAGTGATTGATGTAAGTGATGTAAGTGATTGATGTAAGTGATGTAAGCATTTCTATGAGCGCCGACGTTTAGGGACGACCAAAACAATATCGGGGGGTGATAGAATGGAGTGACAGTATGGCAAGACAGGATTTGACCAAAATAACTCGTAGGCAACACCAAATATAGGGGGCGACAAACAGAGAGGGCTACGGAGAGATCTTACCACCTTATCTACGCGTCACGTGAACTGATTATTAATATTATTATTGTGAGCATCGTCAACACCTTTCACCTCCCGATGGTGTACAAGCAGGGCCGGATTGAGGCTACCTGATGCCCAAAGCACTGCCCAACAATGGTGCTCCCCTCCACCTCCCAATGCTCAACTGACAAGACATTAAGACTCAATAAGAGCTGAAGGGGAAATAACATTGAAAAATTCAGTGTTCTTCCAGGCCAGACCCCACAACTATATTAAACAAAAACTTTTTTTTTAAATTTTTAATTTTATTTAACACCAACTAGACTGAGCAATATAAGCAAATTATTTACTTACTAGCAACAACCCGTCAAAATTGACAGGTTTTTAATTGCAGCCATCTTATAATTTTGATCTATAATAATAAGTCTGCAATACTTTAAATTAAAATTTTGTCTTGAAGAAACAATCAAAAACTTACATTTTAAGGTTATTTTTTTAAGAAAATGATGAGTTAAATCCGTTTCCCGAATGAAACTGGACAGAAGAGTATCTTGATTGTCTGTTGATTTAATCTGCATCTCCGCACCTTCCTGTCTCCAATTCATGTACTGTTTATCAATTGTGTTGTTGGCTTCTTTCCATAATCAAACTGTTCATGCACACCGTCATTTGCGCACTTTTCTATTTTCGGGAGAGTACATATAAGGGAAACAATACAATTATTGTCTAACTTTCAACCACAGTTGTACCCCTTAGCTTTGGTTGAAAGTTAATGTACTTTCTCGAAAATAGAAAAGTGCGCAAATGACAGGGTGCAGGACGTGACCGACCGACGTACTTACGGCTGGAACTATGGTATTGGATAACTAGGGAAACACGGCAGATAAGGGCAATTACAAAGAATTCGACTGAAATCGAATGTGGCAGTGAAAGAGTTAAGGGCATGGTAGCTAGCGGAAAAAAACTCTGTGGTCCTCCCCTTTCCTTAGTGCCCTAAGCACGTGCTTATTTTGCTTAATGGATAACCCATCCCTGTGTACATGTCTTCAACAAACACACGCCAAACTTTCCTGTACTGTTCCGTCCTCTGAAAGTCTTTCCACGTTCTCCTTTTTCATTTCGAGAGGCAGAGGTAGACCAAAACACACACACACAGAGAGAGAGAGAGAGAGAGAGAGAGAGAGAGAGAGAGAGAGAGAGAGAGAGGAGAAGCTGGAGGAAGAGGTGAAAATGATGAGGAAGATCTGGAAAGAACTTGAGCTGATGACACGTGACAGGAGGGCGTGGCATGTGTTTGTTGAAGTCCTATGCTCTGTGGGGAGCTAAAGGGTTTTGATTGGTTGATTTCTTTCATTTGTGTCTCCACTTTTCAAATCTCCATGTGTTTTTACCATCTTTTGGTCTTACCCGGAGAATTCTAAAGCATTTACTGCTTTGTAATACTATCAACTGGTTTTCACAAATGTGTATCCAAATCTTGCCAATACAGCTGATAAGATAGTCCCTTGTGCTTGCTCTGGCTAATCTCTACACCCCATGGTAAAAAAACAAAAAGACACGCGGGGAACTTGTAACATAGTAAAATTTTGTATTACCAATACAAGAATCACTTACTTACTTAGTCGTTCCTCTTCTACCGTGAGGTGTTACCAAAACAAGAATAAACATTTAACAACTATCAGAGAAAATGATAACAATTAAGGATGAAAAAAATTATTTGTAAAGTAATATTCCCCACACAAGTTTAATGTGAGAAGTTAAACTACCAAACCTCAAAAAACCAACAACGGCAAGATAATTGAGATGGTTTCAGCTGCAACAGAAAAAGTGGAAAAAGCTACAGTAAACAAACGTCTACAAACCTTTCAAACGCAGCAGGGTAAAGAGAGATATATTAAATTAAAGAACACGGAAGAGGACAAACTTTATATACTACATACGTTAGGAATCTACACGACAAATGCTAGAGAACATGCAGCCTGGAAGAACCAACACAAGACAAACAACAATTATAATATGCTATATAGAATAAACAACACTATATACCCAAATCATAACCCACATTGGGCTGAACTGAGTATTTCGTGGACACGATAAACACCAGTTTTCGTGTACATGGACCAAAAATTAAACCAAGAAGAGGAACGACAGAGTAACTAAATGTCCTATCTTGATCTCTAGTTCTACTGGTGTTTATCTAATTCTTTTTAGTAGTTAAAATCAAACATACATTGGATAAATTGCCGTGATCATGCGATAAATCTCGCCTCAATACGGGTAAGTTCATTATCAATGTGATTAGTAGAAAGGTCATTAAGATAGCCAGGCTACCATCTCCATAACTGAACTAGGCCAATGTGTTATCTTTGCCTGGCTGCCTAACTCACTGTCTTTTGGATGTATACACACACTACGGTGGTTGATTATTCGAAAAGTTGTTCACGCAGTAAGTAATCTATAGTTCAATTCTGTCTGAATTAATTACAATCGCAAGCGCAAACATTTTTTTGTTTAATTAGTGTACTATTCTATTGTCAAAGTCATCGCAGAGAAGCTAGCTCTGGTCATAACAACATAACTAAATAAATAGCCCCAGGGTGACCGGGGGGGATTAATCCATCATGAACGTCATTAAACACTAATATTTAAAGAAAGAAAGAGAAGTACGGTAGTGATGGCAATTATATGCACATACACAAATACACATATACACAAATACACATATACACACAATACACATATACACAGACGTAAATTCAAAGCAACAAACAGTACGCAACGTTCTTTCTTTCTTTCCGCAGAATATCTTCACATTCGTAAGTTAAGTATCCATCTGTCTTCACAAGTCCAAAAATTACTCAGAAAGTGGTATAGACAAACTGGGTTACTGGCCTATACATCGAAAGGCAAGGAAGAGCTTATGTTATGTATTTTAGGCATTACCCTTACAATCATACTGAAAGCTCCCAGATATCGTTAGCAAGCCCTTCCCAGAGCCCAGGTGAGGCCCGGGTCATTTTCCACTGTTTGAGAAGAGAGATCAAAGTGCATTAATCATATATCTTTGGCAAGAGGTGAAACCCCTCTCTCCATAAGGTGGGGCCCAGGCAACATGGCCCTGCTGATCCCCCCCCGTCCTCTGATTACACGTTATCACTTGCGGCGTTGATGTGTGAATTATTGTCAAGGATAATCTACCTGTGTTCACTACAGATGACCGATGTGATTTTTCTTTCTCTGCGTGTCCCTACTTCTTTCTTTCTGTCTTTCTTTTACAACAGAGGCCTTGAACGTTGGCAGACGTGGTGGATTATTGGTTTCTGATTCATTGCACGTAATGCAGTCTGATGTGTTACCATTTGACGTTCTTAAAGGTGCCTGCCACCCTTCGATCCGCTGTCTCCTGGGTCGTCCTTTATACCTGGTCCCTTTCATTCTCCCGTGCAGCTGACTGATAGGAACGTGTTCTCACAAGCTGTTCAAACTTATTTCTTCTTTCCCAATATGTTCATAAGACACTAGCAGTTCATAAGCCACTAGCAGTTCATAAGCCACTAACAGTTCATAAGCCACTAACAGTTCATAAGCCACTAGCAGTTCATAAGCCACTAGCAGTTCATAAGCCACTAACAGTTCATAAGCCACTAACAGTTCATAAGCCACTAACAGTTCATAAGCCACTAACAGTTCATAAGCCACTAGCAGTTCATAAGCCACTATCAGTTCATAAGCCACTAACAGTTCATAAGCCACTAGCAGTTCATAAGCCACTAACAGTTCATAAGCCACTAGCAGTTCATAAGCCACAAACAGTTCATAAGCCCCTAGCAGTTCATAAGCCACTAGCAGTTCATAAGCCACTAGCAGTTCATAAGCCACTAACAGTTCATAAGCCACTAACAGTTCATAATCCACCAACAGTTCATAAGCCACCAACAGTTCATAAGCCACTAACAGTTCATAAGCCACTAACAGTTCATAAGCCACTAACAGTTCATAAGCCACTAGCAGTTCATAACCCACTAACAGTTCATAAGCCACTAACAGTTCATAAGCCACAAACAGTTCATAAGCCACTAACAGTTCATAAGCCGCTAGCAGTTCATAAGCCACTAACAGTTCATACGCCACTAACAGTTCATAAGCCACTAGCAGTTCATAAGCCACTAACAGTTCATAAGCCACTAACAGTTCATAAGCCACTAACAGTTCATAAGCCACTAACAGTTCATAAGCCACTAACAGTTCATAAGCCACTAGCAGTTCATAAGCCACTAACAGTTCATAAGCCACTAACAGTTCATAAGCCACTAACAGTTCATAAGCCACTAGCAGTTCATAAGCCACTAACAGTTCATAAGCCACTAACAGTTCATAAGCCACTAGCAGTTCCCGGGGGTCCTGAACAGACAAAGACAGAATAGGATTAGTGCTCCCTCAGACATAGCGTACAAAGCCACTAATATGAGATTGTACACGTGACTGGCAATCTCAATATGAGATTGTAACACGTGACTGGCAATCTCAATATGAGATTGTACACGTGACTGGCAATCTCAATATGAGATTGTAACACGTGACTGGCAATCTCATCTTGTAAAACAAACTGCCACAGAAAGCACCACTTGTAGAGATTATGAACGCCTGGAGCAGGCTTCCAACGCTGGGACCAGCTGTAGTGCTAGCTTCGTGCTCCGTAAGGAGCGCAAAGAAAAATGATGATGATGATGGGGATGATGATGGTGGTGATGATGATGATGATGGTGATGATGATGGTGGTAGTGGTGATGATGATGGTGATGATGATGATGGTCATGATGGTGATGATGATGGTGATGATGATGAAAGAGGTGATGATGATGGTGGTAATGATGATGATGATGGTGATGATGATGATGGTGATAATGATGATGGTGATAATGATGATAGTGATGATGATGGTGGTGGTGATGATGATGGTGATGATGATGGTAATGATGATGATGATGGTGATGATGATAGTTATAATGGTGACGATGATGGTGGTGATGATGATGGTGATGATGGTGATGATGATGGTGATAATGATGATAATGATTATGATGGTGATGAACACATTCCTAAGCAAATAAGGAAAATGAGTAAAATATAGGTACAAGTAAGGAAGAAAGAAAGAAGGTGGAATTTGGCAACATAAAAGAAATAGAATACGCACTTCCGACATCGATCCAGGTCAACACGACTTACGTCACGCCTTGTTGGAGGGAAGTGAACGTGGTGGGGACAGGTGACGGATTTCCTATCAGTCATAACTGCCTCAATGGGAACCATATAAACCACGTATTGGACGACCTGTCGGAAGAAACTAGTGCCCCTAGATCTATAGGGGCTCTAGGAAGAACTTGTGGTAATCAGCTTTAAAGTCAACACGGATTCCTGCCAAATACAAGATGTACTGAAATGAAAAGGCAGAAAGACTTGCCAAGAAGAAGGAAGCAAAATTCAATCTGAGGACAGAACAATATTATAAAATGATGACAGCAGTAATAAGAAATAGCTTAAAAAGAAAAAACTGACATCTAGACCCCCTAGTTAGACATAAGGAACTCACACTACTCCTTAACAAAAAGAGATCAATTAATAATTTCAAACTGAAAATCCGCAAGTGTAGACTCAAATACCACCTGTTCAGCCAATTAAAAATGAAACAGAAATATATGTGGTGTAAAGGTTAAGCTGTCGGCGTGTAACCTAATTTTGGTGGATATAAGCCAGTGCTAAGCAATCATTTTTTTTTTTAATTCGTGGCACACGTTTCAAAATTCTACGCACACTATAATATTTAAATAATTGGGTGCGGTAAATATTTAAAAATTCGCCGCAATCATAAGACAACGCTCCCTTTTTTTAAATGATGGACTGGTGGATAATGATAACTCAATTTATTATTTGAAAAATCTTACGTGTGAGATTCTTTTAAAATATTTTACAATAACATAATAATTATGTATACCATGATATGGTGTATTCTGCCTGGTGTGACGGTCCGCCATGGAGACACAGACGACTGTCGTTGCCGAGTTCTGATTTAATGAAAGCATTCACATTTTAAAGAGAAAGCAAAGTAAAAGAACTCCGAATATCCGCACAAATGTAAACTGGGCAATATACTCTCCTGTTTTATATTCATCGGGACAACGGAATGTCGGGTCACCTTACTCTAACAATATATTTTTATTTTAAGTATTACCAACAAAAGATTAATGTACTGTCCATATACTGTATTAGTATTACAAGACAACTGTACTGTCAATGTAATAAGCACTAAAAGACAACTTTACTGTCCGTATATAGTATTACAAGACAACTTTACTATCAAGGTAACGCATATAGAAGACAACTTTACTCTCCAGGTAACAAATATTACAAGATAGTTTTACTGTCCAGGTAATAAGTATTTCACAACAACATCACTTTCTAGGTAAAATATGTTTCACATTGCTTCTTTATTATCCAGGTGATATATAAACTTCCTGATCTACTGCCAAAGACAAACTACCATGGCTTCAAAGGTAGGAGTGCTGCTTCTGCAGATAACAATCTTGGCATCTGTCACCCCAACTGAGTACAGCACAATCTCCAACGCGTTGCCTCGATGCCAGAACAGAATTGTTGGTAAGACGTCATTGCCATCACATATGAAAAGCATGTCAATTTTTATGCATTAGAAAACAAAGAAAATATAAAACATATGCACACAAATAAACCTAAAGTACTGGCAGACTGTCTCATCAGAGACCTCCTGGAATTACAAATTGTGACGACAGGATTTAAGTGAGATAGTGAAAGTGAAAGCGACAGATTCCGTGAGAGAATCGAGGGCTATTCTATTAAGAATGCCTGATATCTGCAGACACACCAAAGAACACATTTCTCACTATCAGTGTAGTTCACGTTGTGAAAATGAAAAGGAATATTTAGTAGAAAGGTAATCTGTATCGCTCTCTTGATTGAGTTAAATAGAGACAGAGGATTGGTATTCTAGTCACACTTCTATCCCTTCCCTGATAATTTAATTGTTATTTCATTTACAATTATTTTATGGCTCGAGCCCCCAGGTAAAAGAATAAAGAATTGATCTTAAACTTATTACCACATTAAAGACAACAACCACACATCTAACAAGTTACAGAGTAAAGCAGAAACTGTTGGTTCAGTTATTCAAATATAAAATAGAATTTTTAAAAGGAAACAACAAAATGATCCCACTATACAGAATGACAGTTACACTTGTATTATTGCACATTTAGTGTTACATTAGGCAAGTTTCATCACTTGGTTTCAAGGTTTTTGAAGTTGTATGTTTCGCTTCTCAATAGATCTTGTTTGTTACTCAACTTTTGGGAGACTTGTTGGCCTTCTGGGGTTGATGTTGGTGGCTTTTGACTCAATGGGTTGCCTCGGCTCTCAGGATCTCTGTTTACTACAGTCTGTTACTTCAGCACATTTGGTTGGTACTGCATAAGGACTTAGTCTTCACCGTTAGGACCTTCTTCAACAAATGCATTACTGCTCTGGTTCTTGAAGGCTTTAGATCGTTAAGTTCAATGACTTGAATCCTAATTAAATTTTGCCCGTCCAGTTGGTACACAGTGTGAATCGTTCCTGTCTGACCGGGCCCCAGCTTGGTTCTTTGTTGAGTGCCAAACACTGTAGGGTTCTGATATTTAACAGGTCATCCTATTCCCTCCCCCAAGCATCTCATGTTTGGTGGGCAGGTCTCAAAATGTCAAAATTATTCCTATTCTCCAATAAGATTGCGTTGGTCCAGAGGGGCAGACGTAATCTAAAAAAAATAGGTTGTCCTTTATCTGGGCGTCACTGTCTGTTGCATATGTTCTCAGAATCGTCAACTATTCACCGTTCAGAAACGTTATGGTGGGTAATGAAAATGTCTGGTTTCTTTACTTACCTGAATAATTAAACGGGTATATATCACCTCTTAAGTCGGTGGGTTTTATCAATTACGTCATCTGTGAGAGACATTAGATGACTTTTGACGTCAAGTGTTAACCTTACTTGGCGGTTAGGATTCAACATCAAGTCGCCGAAAAGTCTGTGGTCGGCTCTGATCTCACGTCTAACCGAACTTAATATGCACGGAGAACGACCAGAAAGGTGTTGACAGTAGGTTCTGGCAACAGTACATGGCGCGCTATTAAGCTACGCCACGACTGTGTATTACCAAAAGGTATTTGAATAAAGAAAGTAGCATTGAATGACTAAGAATTGCACTATTATAGGAAAAGGAAGAAAACTGTATGGACATTGACGTAGTCATAGGAGAAAGACAGATGAAACAAATGGCCGGAATTTGGTTCCGTCATACACATGGCCAAACAGGTGGTATAAGTATGCTGTTTATCCGCTGTAAATTTGTGAAAAGAAATGGAGACTGAAATAAAATGTATCAATAAGCTATGGAGAGATCTTGAGCGGATGGCAAGGACGCTGTTAATTATTGTTCGTTTGTCCCCAGCGAATACCCTGCGGTCGTAACGCAGACAAATGTCTTTGTCCTTGGAAGAAGTAAATAAGCTATTTGTGTTAAACCCTACCGTTGACTGTGTATCAGGATTCTCTGAATGAATGTTCTGTTTCTTGCATGACTAGGCTGCGGAGAGTTTCAGAAACCAAAACACGATGTCGGCGAGTATGACTGTACGTTTAATAACAAAAACTGTGACTTTGTTTGTGTGCTCAGATGCCCCCGACAGAGCAGCGGATTTTGGATGACTTTGTCTACTGTAAGTTCATTTGTTTTCTTCTTCTTCCCACTCTTCTTCCCCTCTCTATGTCTCTCTCACTCTTTTCTACTTCCTTTTCTTCCCATCATATTCTTCGTCCTTTTGTTACTACTTCTCCTCTTCTTCCTCTTTTCATCTCCTTCTTCCTTTCGCTGCTGTCCTCATCCTCTTCATAGAACTATTTTTCTTCAACCTCTACTTCTTACTATTCTTCCTACTCTTCATTTTACGTTTTGTCCTTTTTTTCTTCATCATTTTCTTTCTTTCTCTATCTCTTTCTATCTTCCTATTTTCTTCTCCCTTTTATTAATTTCATTCTCCTTCTACTCTTGCCTCTTCTTCCTTGCTTCTTCTCTTCCTTCTTGTTCTGCTTTGTTTCCCTCTTCTTATATTTTGCCAAAACAACAGGGAAGTTTTACACTTGCTTGCGTAGAAAAGAAAGCTTGAAATAAATCAGGCAGGTGCAAGTGGACCAGGAGAAGACGAACACTCTAAATGAAATGACACACATAGAGGAAACCTGTTAATAGCCTTACAAGGCAGCCTTTTTGTGTAATCCCCTGGAGTAAGAGACGTAGGGGGAGATCAAAATACACATGGAGATGAGAACTGGCGACAGAAATAACAGGAATAAAGAAGACATGAGGAGACTTTTAGCGGATGGCACAGGACAGGAAGCCTATACTCCTTGGGGAGCTAGAGTGTATTGCATGAATAAAATGTTGTCTTTTTCTTCATCATCTACTTCTTATCACGTCTGTTAGTGATACGTTCTAGCGGCCCTTCTCAGAACTAACCTTCATCATGCTATGTGTAGCGAAATTTGGTTCCTCTTGCTTTGTTGTGGAAAAAATGTGTAGCGCGACACCCACACACACACAGCGCAAGGTCGGCTCGGCGGTCTTTCTTTGAAGTTTGAAGACGGGAAATGTGAATTACGGTTAAGCTAGACAATATTACGGAAGAATGAGGAAATAGCTATATAGGAATGGATGGCGGACTTTAAAAGTTTGCATTTACTGGACATTAACTTATTAACTACAAGAGAACGCCTGGTTGGAATACAATTAAATAAAAATAATTTAACAAAGGAGATAGACTAGGAATTATATCCAAAAGGATATTATCCAAATATAAATAGTTTTAAAGATAATTAATATTTTTCACCTTTATCACATCTGCTAAAAGTTAGCTAATAATCTTTAAAAATTTATTATAACTGCATACCTAAACGGATTTAAATATAAATTGGATAGAATGGAAGCCTCATATGGGGAAAAGGAAATGATACCTAGGAAGGAAGGAAGGATATAAGTGTGTAGTGAACAGAAGAAAAAAACAAGTACAGGAAAAGCTCAGATTGCCTCAAATCGCCTCAAATCAGGAGATGAAACGAAAATCTTTTGGGGAATTTAGGAGATGCTTAAATAAATGAAGTACAGGCGGGTTTTCGACCAGGTAGAGGCACTAGAGATCATATATTCAACATGAGGATCATCATAGAAAAGTGTAGAGAATTCAACGTTGACCTACATACTTGTTTCATTGATTACACCAAAGCTTTCGATTGTGTACAACATCAGCAGTTATGGGCTATTATGAAAAATATGGGATTTCCAAACCACCTTATACAACTCATCGCACTGCTGTACCAAGAACAACAGGCAGCCGTAAGAATAGAGGGGGGAAACATCAGAATGGTTTGAAGTACAGAAAGGAGTAAGACAAGGCTGTACCCTTTCCCCTTACCTGTTTAACATTTATGCCGAGAATATCATGAGAAACGTAAGAGATGACCAAGAACACACAGAGTTTGACTCATTTAACATCGGCGGGTACCAGATCCCGGAAATCAGATATGCTGACGACACAGTCCTCCTATCGACCAACCCAAAAGGACTTGAACAATTACTTCTGTCCACCAAAAAACACAGCGAGGCCCAGAATCTATACCTAAACACCAAGAAGACCAAAGTATTGACAACAGACAAAGTAAAGACCAAACCAGAAATTGAAATTGATAACGAAGAAACTGGAAAGTGTCAATGAATTCGAATACTTAGGATCAATCATTAACAGCTCTGGCGACTGTGCAGTAGAAATTAAAAGAAGACTTGCAATTGCTTCACATAAGCTAATACAGATGAAAAACCTATGGCAAGGCACAAGCAAAGAAACAAAGTTACAACTGATCAGAGCATGTATATTCCCAGTAGCAACATACGGCTGCGAGACTTGGACACTCAATAAAACAGTTGCAAAAAAGATTACATCATTCGAAATGAAATGCTACAGAAGGATGTTGAGAATACCCTGGACAGAAAAAAAGACCAACAGAGAAGTACTGCACTCACTAAACGTACAGGAACATTGGCTCCTAAATACCATCGCAATAAGGAAGCTGAAATTTTTTCGGTCATATAAAAAGACATAATAGTCTGGAAAAAACAGTGATGGAAGGCATGGTCCCTGGAAAAAGGGGAAGGGGTCGACCTAGACGACGGTGGACCCAGGACATCACAGAGAGTCTGAACTTGTCTTTGGCTGATGCAGGTCGACTTGCCCAGAATCGTGATGCGTTCAGAGCAGCTGTAATGGAGACAACGTTCTGGAAAGAATATGTCACATGATGATGAGGAGATGCTTTCTCGTACGGGCGAGAGACTGAAATATACGGCAGAGCGGCGCATTGGAAATCACACACACCAAATCCAGAAGCCAGAGTGAGAAACTGGAAGACAGTATCTGCAAAAAAAGTTATTTTTTTCACGCTGCATGCAGGGCAGATTAACTTCAACCAATATAGTCTCACCGTGAGCTTATAAATCCTAAGAGGGTATGTAAGTTTATTAAAGATATATGTATTACTAATATCATTTTATTTCAGATTTTATTTCTGATTGAATGTATCAGATATAATAAAAAAGGGAATGACGCTAACCAGAGATAACCTTCACCGGCATTGTCAGGAAGCATAACCATTAATTGGTTAGCCAAATATATCATGGCTAATTATTGCCTGGAAGCTTACGACATACCAGCAAGTACATAAGTGACTTGGCATCCATGAGTGGAAGGCAAAGGTTATATCGTACCCATGTATCATAACATGTGATTATTCATGTATTTTGTTAATTCTGCACAGTATACATTTTCTTATCATGCTATCTCTGTAACATACTACCATGATTCATTCATTTATATACAAACACTGAAGACATGGTCGCATCATGAACAGCAGTGGGTGGTGAGATTGTTGGAACACCATGGCCACCTATTACCTTTTGTTCCAGGTTTTATGATCAGTTTTTATGATCATTGCTGATCAAGATTATGATCATTCATGACCGAATTTACCCAAAAGACTTGAGGACCGTTGATCCTGCGAACTGAAGCCTAGAGGTCAATCAATCTTCAACACCTTAGTCCCCCGTAGTTATAGGGCGGGCTGAAGGAAAGTCTTCCGGATTCAAGTGTGTCTCAGGAACCTCGAACTAAGATCAGATGAGTTTTATGTGTATCCATCCAACAAATCCTGTGAGCAGTTTCTAAAACGACTGTTTAATGATGACAACTAGATGGCAATAGATAATGTGGCAAACTTGTTTTATAACTTCAGTGGAAGATAAATCCAAGACTTTTTAGCTTGTTTATTTGATTTGTAACTGTAAATAATCATACATTTTACCATCTTACAACAACCATTTCTCATTACAAGAATATATAGATGTACATAATAAATTGGATAATTGTACTCATTTGACTTGTTAAATTTTTAACTGTTAAATTTTGAGTTACCTTTTCAAATTTAATTATATTATCACATAGGGTTACGATAGCGAAAGTAGCAACTTATACTTCTGAAGCCTAACTCTATTGTCCAGCTCAGAGTATTCACAGCTGTAACTCACTTGCGATACCAGTGTACTTCTCGGGCACTGGAACTTCATACTTTCTGGAGAGATATTCTACTTCTGCTCTACCACTATTATCATAATAGGAAAACCTTTCGCTACACTATGTTAGTAAAAAGTATTAGTGGTCCTTCTTATGGCTTGATGCTTGTCATTGCTGTACAAAAGTTCAGAAGGAAAGTTCACTTATTTTTTTAACTGGCAACTGCGACCAGATGTCACGTGGTGGAAAAAAAATACGCAAGACAAATTCTTGGTTGGGATATTTTTAAACCGAGCGGACGCGAGTGCCTCTCGCTAACATTTTCCAGCGCTGTGTACTGGCTACAAAAACGAAGCGATATTTGGTTTTGATGGCTAACGAATAAAATTCATATAAAAAGAAGGAATGATCGGAAAGAGTTGATAATAGTATCGTTAGGAGCGGAGAAGTCCACATTTATTTCCTTTTAAACAACTAATTCCACCGTTGTTGCAAAAAAGAAGATAGAAGCTTGAGAACAGACCACTTCATCATATTTTGTCAAGTTAAGCCACTTTGAAAAATTATATAAATTCTAAGACCAACCCAATAGAGGAAATTATTGGAGGGAAAGAAGCTGTTGATGGTACAATTAAAGTAAGGTATAAACCCACATGATTCATACAAAAGATAAAAAGAACGGAACGGAGGAAGAAAATAAGAAAAACACAAAACCGCTGCGCGAGCTGTTTGGAACGAACATTTTAGCCGCAGACGTGAGATGCTTTCTCGTTCGCTCGCTGGCTGTGTATAAATAGAGAGAAATCGTGGCAGACAGGTTACACACGAAAAATTGAAACCTCGGAAGAGAGACGAATCTGAAGGCAGAGAGGGAGAGAAGGATCAACACCTGAGCAAGTTCATTCCTATTTGTTATGCCGGGCAGTTGAACTTTTGCCAAGCCTTCAGTCAATTCTACTTCTGATTTATCCTAAAAGGGGTTTACTGGTCTAGTTTGGAACAGCTGATCTGAAACTACCATTAGGCAGGCAGACAGACCTTAAGCATTAACGTAGACCATGAAATTATGTATAAACGTTATAAATATTGTTGATTTTGTATTTTTTCATTGTAATTGAAATCCTTTGATTTTCAAAGGAGAAATAAGAAAACTAGATGTACATTAATACACATAATTCAGTAAATTGTAATTTTTATGACTTGTCAAGTTCTTAATGTTGACAGTTAGATTTTGCTGTATTAAAAATTGTTGTCACAGTATAGTTAGGTGACGGTAAGCACTCTAGAGCTCTTGATCTATACTAAATTCCATCCACACGTGGGCTCTTTACAGCTATAAGCTACTACTACCTGTTGCCATCCATACCCACCCAGTGCTCTTCTCCGAGGACTGGAATATACCTGTCTAGACTAAATTTACGTGTCTAGTCTATTCTTTCACTATAAACATCTGCCACTCTTATTAAACTCATTACGTCACATTTTGGGGGCTCGTTCGCGGGGTATTATCTTATTATCCCGAGCCAGTATATATCCTTCTTGTATCTCTTTCCTCATAGGAAGGCTTTGGTAATAGTAAAAAAAAAGTTATTTTTTTTGAAAAAAGTAAATTTTAAATTTTTTTGGAAAAGTCTACCTTTTTAGTACACAAGTTAAAAACAGTGGTCCATCACTCCATTTGGTTGAAGGAAATCATTGTACGTCTGTAATTAAGTTTAGCTTAAGTAATTAATTAGTAGTAAACATTAGATACTCCTTTCAACGTAACGCCATGGCTGACTTGGTAAAGTTTCAAAACTGCAATCATGCAGATGGGTAAGGGAAACTTGGTTTGTCAGATGAAATCTCTCATCCATATATGTTTCACTACGGAAGTGGATAAGCATATGGACAGGGAAGAAAGAAAGTTGCAATTTAGAGACTGAAGCAAAGAGATTAGGGCTGATAGAGAAGCAAAAGAAATTAGAGGCTGAAGAAAGGCCGGTTGCAAGCACGAAGCGGAAAGAGAAGGGCTAAGAGGCTACAGCTTGAAAGCTGAGAACAACAAAGAGGTTAGAGGTTTTTGAGGGCTCTGAAGCTAGGAGGTTGGAAGCTGAGAGAGGACATGAGCTGAGGATGAGGCAACTGGAACTTCAATCGGTTGCTAGTTTCCAGAGGCGAAGCACACACCTCACTCCAACAACAGCAACTCCAACCAAAAGTACTTCAAATGGAGCCGATGAACGTTCATATGCGACCCATTTGTTGAGAAGGAGGACTTATCATAGAAGCTTATATAGACAGATTTGAACGTCTATAGCCACAACTTATGGTTTAGAAAAGGAAAAGTGGAATTTGAAGCTATCTCAAGGATTGAGAGGAGTTTCTTTATGAAGTATTCTTAGAAACTACAAAAGGAAGATCAAGAAGATTTTGAAAGACCTGAAAACAGGCATTGCTTCTTGTTTTGCGATATGACAGAACTCTGAGGCTTATCAAAAAAAGATCCGAACTGCTAGAAGGAGGCGCTGGAGAGAGACATTATTCAGCAATTATACGACACTCGATTGGAGACTTACCTACTATAGGTGTGGTGTATAGTTAGGAAACTTTTAACCGTCCAGATTTTTCGATGGGGGCATAAAAGGCCGAGATGATGTTGATAAGAACAGCTAACTAGATTTTCCATAAACCCCTGAAACTAAAACAGTTCCTGATACGAAGAAATAAAAGAGATGATGGTTAGATGACATAATCACCTACGCAGAAAAGCCACCAAACTGGCTCAGTCCATGAATCATAGGAGCTAAGAAGAAACACATGTAGAAGATAATTAAGAAACCACAAAACTATACAATGTTACTGAAAGGAAGTGGCCACAACCAGGACCACGAGCATACAAAGAATAGGCCCAGATGGGACTACAAGGAAAGAACCCCTTAGGATCAGACAGGAGACCCTTGCAAGAAAGGAAAGATAAGTGGTACTTGTAGAAGACTATGTAAAATGAGCAACCACAATACTGCTGATTTTTTTTTTATTTTTGGCAGAATGCACGGAAATACCCTCCCTCATCACGCTGCATGTCTCCTCTACGACAGGAGAACCAGGGAAGGAAGGAACTGGCAAGTGCGTAGTCCAGGAAGGACCTCTAATCATTCCCCCCTGTCTTGTGAGGAAGTGACCGTGAAATGGCACTCTCAAAACCCATACACTCAACAAGTACTGTGCTTATATGACCACAGGCTTGGAACTTTGACTCGGTCGTGGTGTTCTTCTCTGGTGAGGCCAGGAACAGATAAACCACAGAAACAGTGGAAATCCAAGGACCATAAAAGGAGCAAGCAACCATGACATTGCCCATAGCCAGAATCAATGTTAAGGTCTCGCTATGTGGAAGGAGAGATCAAAGCAGCGGGTGATGGATGATCCTATTTACCCAATAATTCTGGGATGTAGGTATGTTTTTTCTTAGGAAGAACCAGTAAAAACCTGTAATTATGGCCAACAGTCCCCAGACCAGGTCAAGCTCCAAAGAAATGGAGGAAAATCCTATAAACTACTCATCCGGAAGAGATGAACAAAGGCTCAAGCAGCAGAAACAGCACTTTGGAAGCCTTGTTTTTGGCAAACTGCCAAAAGGCTCATAACCCTCCCAGTCAAGGAGACTTTTACATGAAGAACATGGGCTTGTTATACAGAACAAGCTAGAATTGGACCCACATGGACATGGACAGCTAGTTGTAACCCACTTCATATAGGGAGGAAGGTTATGGAGCTAAGGACAAATGCTTGTATCATTCAGTGGACAACATGGGGATAGGTGCCACACTGGTCAAAGGATAGCCCTGTCACTAAACTTCTGGCCAGGCAATCACGGAATGATAAAAGAACGATATGTGAGATCTATGCCCCAGAATGCCAAACGAGGAGCACCTAAACATACGGACTGCACCAGCAACAATGGGAGAGCTGCCCTATCCATGGAGGAAAACACCCTTTCTGAACGACCTGTTTGCACGTTGGAATAAGTTGCGTGGTGTGCGACTGCCCTCACCCAGAAGCAAAGAATCAAAAATAAGTTAATATTCTGACCTTAGTGGACACATGTATCGTTGTGGGGAGAGGCAGTAGCTATAGTTTTTCTATTGATACCAAGCATGTGGCAAGAGGCACTTCTCACAATATTTACCACGGTTTAAGGATTTTCCTCTGCCAGATACTGACAAGACACATGGGGATCCCAGTTTTAGATGTAAGACTAACGGAAGAGGGTGTATCAGATATTTCAGAGCCAACACTACCCCTGCTCCCCCCTATCAACCCCCCAAGGAACGAGGCAGTAAACGCTTTCAATGGAACCCTAATCTCTATTCTGAGAAAGGCTGGCGCATTGCGAAAACCGGATACCTGATGATACATACTTACCGGCAGCACTGTTTTGCATACCGGAAGTCCCACATAACTCAACTACATTGGCTCCTCAACATTGTTTGCGTTTTGGTAGACCCCATGTAGCCCTGATACTTTTTCTCTTGTAGCAGAAGTGTGATGAAACTGAGTGTGGGTGCGAATGAAGGCGCGAATGTGTTTAGGCTCGTATATATGTAGACCCTGCAACCCATACACTCACATGCAGTAGTCAAGGATGCTTGGACACTGCAGGCACGTTTCAAAACATTTATTGACGAGAACACACATGGTATCAACAGGAACAGTCATTGTAAACAAGGTCATGCTGACCGGAAATCGATAGGTATACATTAGGCATTCAGCAAGCTGGTAAACATTTGAATATTCGTGCATGGTCAATACAATGTTCTTCAATAAGGACAGTTCGTGGCGTCGCCCTGGGATTACTGACTAAACGCGTCAGATACCTTAATCACTTTGACACATAGGTGCAACTTGGCATTCCCCGCCAATTGCACATTATCAGGCTGTAGTATAATAGCCGAAAAACACAGGCCTCGTTCTGACGTCGGCTGTGTACTTCTGATAAGCAGGTTACCATCAACCCTGCAGTAATGCTTATTGTAGACATAAATATGCCGCCAATCTGCGGCTCCCACAATATATCTTCGTCACTGGATTTCTGGATGGTATGAAGACTAATAGTCTTGGATGGCTACCTTGAGCACAACATATAAGTTCTGAAATGGAGGACCGGTGAGCTGCAGTTCACAGACTAGGCAATCTTCTAACATGTTCTGCTACCGAAAGCATAGTAATGGAAAAAGTCGGTATTACCTGTAACCGAGTCCACAGAACTTAACAAGGAACTCTGCTGTCATTCCAACGCACAGAGATTCACTGGGGAAAACTGCCAGTGCAGTCACTTCGAAGATTCTCCCCGAAAAAACACAATGGACTCTCGTCCCTTCAGAAACCAGGACACTTCCCGGCTTGCCGGAAGTCTAACTCAACTCCCGCTTAAAAAAAAACCTGCCCATGGGCATACGCCCGAACTGTCTACCTTTGACCCTAAAGGTCAAACACAATGAATGAATAAACAAGGGAAGACAACCCCTAATCAACCTGACATCGCAGGTAAAGACACAATTATTCTTATGATAAAAACATAAGCAAATAACTTGACAGATGACTCCGTCAAAAATGACAGCAACATATTACTACACCCCCCCCTGTAAAAAAAAAAATGAAATTTTTTTTTTTTTTAATATGTCCATGAGCAAGATTGCACAAGTATCACTTATGTGCTCATGAAAAAAATGAACCTAATATCAGGTACAATAGACGCATAAACAAAGCGTCTGAAGAGGATACAAATCATCTCCCAACATAGGAGAAAATATCTCCTTTAAGCCAAACAAACTAAGGGGGTACCATTAAAGAAACCTAAGTTGCTGGCAATACCAATCATATATCAATCATTACTAAATACTATTATTATAGCAATATACAAATGTCATGAATTACAATGCTATATTAGCAACATATCACTGATGGATGGACAAAATGAAATTTGTTAAATTATCTAAACATCATCCAAATACATTTGTATTACAACATATTAGGATATTAAGGACAGACAAAAGTCTGAAAGTGTATCAGGAAAAACTAGGACACAAGATTTAACTGGAATCATGTGGGCATCTGGACAATATGTCCGCCATCACATTATCCGAACCACGGATAGCTCGCACCGTGAAATGGAAAGGCTGAAGAGCAATAGCATAACGAGTAGATCTCGAGCTCTTCAAATCCTTACTTTGCATAGCCGTAAGAGCTTTTTGGTCGGTTTCCATAAAGAAATGCGCGCCCAGAAGGAACCTTTGTAGCTTAAGAATGGACCAAACCATAGCCAACAATTCACGGTCTAAAACCGAGTAATTCCTTTCTGCCGCATTTAGCTTCCTAGAAATATACATTACAGGATGCAGAGTTCCTGAATATTCCTGCATTAGTGCCGCTCCAATCCCAGTGGAAGAGGCATCACTACGAAGAACAAAAGTCTTATCAATCGTTGGTAGTCTTAAGATAGGATGAGATGAGAACAAATTCTTAACCTGATCCAATGAAGATTGGCATTCCTGGGACCAACGCACCATATTAGGAGAACCTTTTTTCAATAACGATGAAAGTGGTGCCATAATGGAGGACAGATTCTCAATGAATCTTCCATAGAATTGTATCAATCCCAAGAGACTACGCACTTGCTTTTTTGTCTTCGGAACCGAGATATTTAATATCTTCGAAATGTTTTGGTCCTCTGTCTTCAACAGACCATGACCAACTCGATGACCTAGGAAGGAAATTTCACTAAACCCAACAAAAGCTTTAGAGGGTTTTGCAGTCAAACTATGCTCACGTAGAGTAGATAGCAATTCCTTTAGACCCAAATAGTGTTCTTCCCAAGTATCGCTGAAAAGACAGATGTCGTCTAAATATGCGATGACATCTGCACGATCTGATAGAATTCGTCGCATCATGCGCACGAAAGTCGCTGGGGCGTTCATAAGCCCGAAAGGCATAAAAATTCCATTGAAACAGACCCCTAGGTGTCGAAAAAGCAGTGAGAGGTTTGGCGTGTTCCGTCAGTGGGACTTGCCAATAACCTTTCGACAAGTCTAGTTTAGTAAAGAATTTAGCTTTAGAAAGTCTAATAAGTAGATCATCTAATAATGGCATAGGTTCAGCATCGAACTTCGTAACTTGATTTAATTTGCGATAGTCAACGCAAAGACGTATGTTATTGTCTTTCTTTCGAACAATAACTATCGACGAAGAATAAGCTGAAGTGGATGGTTCAATTATTTGCAGTTGAATCATTTCATCCAATTCTTTCTCGACTTGTGCTTGAAAATGAATAGGTATTGGGTATGGTCTTACTCTGATCGGATTACGATCAGTAAGTATGATGTCATGTTCTATGACATCTGTGTGTCCAGGAATGTCGGTAAGGACATCCTGATATGATTGTAGCGTAGAGGATACTTGACGTTGCTCCTCAAAAGACAAGTTCGAAGAGATTGTAACGTCCCTCCACGATTCCGTTGAATTCAGTGGAATCGCAGGAAGAGGTAAGTTAACGTCAGAAAAAATAGTTTCCTCATCCTGTATAACGGACAGGGATGAGATGTGACCATGTTGGACTGGAGAGTCGTCCGTCGCCTGGAAAATAGGCTGCAAATAGTCTGGACGTTCAATAAACTCTGTTAGCATATTTATATGGAAGGTTTTATGCTTTCCATCCACATCGACGATATAGTCGACATCGGAAATTTTGGAGACTATAGTGTATGGACCTTTCCATGAAATGAGAAGTCTATTCTCTCTTGAGGGAAGTAAGACATATGCTTTGTCTCCAGGACAAAGTTGACGTAGGCGTCTTTTCTTGTTAGCAAATCGCCTAGCTTTTTCTTTCGCAAATTCGGAAGATGAAGTTGCTAACCTGCACGATTCGATAATCTTTTCTCTAAGAGCAATGACATATTCATATGACGATTGTGTATCATCGTCAATATTATCAGAAGTTATCAAATCGTGTAACAAGGACATCGGACCGCGCGGTTGCGCACCAAAGACAAGTTCGAAAGGAGAAAACCCTGTATGCTCGTTGGGAACTTCTCTATAGGCAAAGAGGACTGCAGGTAAAACCCTGTCCCAATCCTCCGGATGATCCTCCGTTATCTTGCCAAGTAAGTTCTTTAGTGTCCTGTTAAGACGTTCTACCAATCCATTGGACATTGGATGATAAATACTACTGAGAGACCTTTTAATGTCTAGCGTAGCCATTACCTGAGACATAACGTCCGAAATTAACTGAGTGCCGTGGTCCGACAGTATTTCTCCGGGGAATCCCAGACGAGAAAATATGAGCCAAAGAGCATCAGCGATATCGACAGTTGATATGCTCTTCAGAGGAATAGCCTCTGGCCAACGCGTGCACATGTCCACGCAAGTGAGGATAAATTGGTGTCCTCTGGCTGACTTAATTTTGAACGGACCAATGATGTCTATAGCCATTTTCTGAAACGGCCGAATCGGAATATCTGCAGCCTGAATAGGAGCAGCATGTCTCGGACCTCTAGACTTGACCTCTTGACAAATTTTGCAAGATCGGCAATAAATTCGGATGTCTTTATTCACGAATGGCCAAAAGAAGGACGCAAGGACTCTAGTTTTAGTTCTGGAAAACCCCATGTGTCCAGCACACTGAGAATCGTGTGCATGCTGAAGAATTAAGGCTCTCATACACTTAGGCACAAGAATTTGCGAGTGCATAGACTTGTCCGAGTGTTGTACCATCCGTACCAATATACCATTCTTCATAGTAATATACGATTTGTGATTAGTATTTTGATTGGGATCCCCTTTCTTTGCAAGAAGGAAGAATTTCTTCAAAGAAGGATCCTCTTCTTGACGTTTAACAAACGAGTCATGGGAAATCACCAAGTGCTCGTCTTGGCTATCAACTTCATTACTATTATCCGATGAAGTTGGGGGGATTAAGAGCTTGAGCTCTTGTCACCACTGCATTGACCGTTTGAATGTTTTTTTTTCTCCCAACTAGAAATTTGTTGCGGGGTGCATTCCTTAACCCCATGAATACGACCGATTATAAGATCCGCAATAGGATTAGGAAGAAGACATGCATGGACATCTCCTGTGAAGAAGGGAGTGTCAATCCTAATAATAGCAGTAGGATAACTTTCCATAGTACCACCAAATGTAACACATTTGATTGTTTTTCCAGTGGCACAGCAAGGATCTATCAGAGACTCCCTAACCCCGACGGTAGTACATCCCGAATCGAAAAGTACTGAGACTAGCCTATCATTTATTAGACCTTTATGTAAGATGAGAGATCCTCTCCCATCATGCGCAACTGTAGCAGGTAGAGCAGGAAGAGGGTGACCACAACTTAGAGTAGATACAGTCGATGAGTCGAACAATGTTAAGCATTGGGGGCATTCAGTTGCTCTCCCAAAATCGAAAGCACAACCAGTGATAGCCCTAGAGTTACCACTATCATTTACTGTATTACAGGCTCCATCAAACTCTTGTTGTGCAGAGTTTGCCTGTTGGAAAGGTCTTTTTTTGTTAAACCTAGGTCTGCCTCGATTATCATTTCCCCTGTAATTATTTCGACTATCATTTCCCCTGTAATTGTTATCATATTGCCTATTGTAATCATCATTCCGGTTTGAATCCCGGTTTCTAAATTCACCATCGTCATAATCTTGACGTCGAGAATGATTACCTCGAAAGTTCGAATAGTTATTATTTGGATAGCCTTTGCGAAAGTGTCTCAAATTATTACCACTAAAATTACGAGAACTACCATCTTGTCTCCAATTCATAGACGAAGAACCATCATGTGTTGGATTACTCCGCTTCTGAGTGTAATTCTGATTACTTCCCCTATTCCAGTTTTGTTGAGCACCCTGAAATTTTTTTTTGAAATTAGGGCCATATGGTGTTGCCGAAGCAGCTGGCAACCCTTCTTTCACTTTAGAATTGCTAACTGTAGCATGGGGATGCGCGGTGGCATACTGACAACAGTATTCCTCCATATCTTTTAAGTTTTTAGGCTTACGCTCATGAAGGAATGCAAGAAAAGAATCATTAACAGATGACAAAACCTTATCTCGCAATAATAAGTCCATTAGACCTTCATATGTTTTTTTCAGTCTGAGACAACTCAACCCATCGTGTAAATGTACGACGTATTTTTGTAACAAAATCAGAGAAATCTACTCCATTTTCTGGCAACATTGTCCTAAAACGAAGACGATAGTCTTCTTCTTTTAGTTGGTATTTTTTTAGCAATGCTGCTCTGACAACATCATAATTAGTCCTGTCATGTTCGTCTATTGTCATAAGAGTAGTCACTGTGTCACCTGTAAAAAATTCCATCAGTTGTTCAACATATTTTTCCTTTTTTATGTTATGCGTATCGCATAAAAATTGGAATCTATCTAGATAATCTGCTACGTCATCCTTTAAAGGATTGAAATGAGGCAATTTAATCCTATTAACAAACTCCTTTGTCGTACTCGAAGTTGTTTGCTGAGCACCCGTACTCGCCAATTTCAATTTCTCTAACTCCAAAGTTGCGAGTCTTTCATCAAGTTCCATCTTCTGTTTTCTTTCCTCATGTTCCATTTTTCTAATTTCAGCCTCAGCAGCAGCTTGAAGTTTTCTCTCCTCTGCAGCAGCTTGAGCTTGAGCTTTAATTTTTCTCTCCTCTGCAGCAGCTTGAAGTTGAATTTTTTGTCTCCATTTGCCATTGAATTTTTTTCTTCCATTTCCATCTGCAACTTTCTTTCCTCAGCATCAGCTTGAGCTTTCCTCTCCTCAGCAGCAGCTTGAGCTTTTCTCTCCTCAGCAGCAGCTTGAGCTTTTCTCTCCTCAGCAGCAGCTTCTCTTTGATACCTTTTCTCTTCAAGTTCTAATCTTCTATTCTCAGCATCTAGCTTCTTTAGTTCAGCATCTGCTCTCCTTTGTTCAGCTTCTGCTTTCAATTTAATTTCCTCTTTTTGTTTCTTTTCTTCTGACTTTAATGCAATGGCGAATTGAGCAGATGAATATTCTTCCAATTCTTTACCAGACTTACCAAGGGTCAACCCTTGCTGGATGAAGAAATCCAATGTAGACATTCTGTCTAATGAGATCAGAAACCTGAAAAAATTAAATAAATTCCCTTATCCCACTTCAATGGGAGACAAGTCTGAAATGCTAGACTTGTATACTCACTTCACTTTATTTCACTCTCTTAGTCTTAGACAAAGACCTTGTATGGTCCTCTTGTTTATAATGTAACAAAAAATCACTTGAGTACCTGTGGAAAATAATTCCTTTATATCCCACTCACTATGGGCACAAGTCTTTTTTTTTTTTTTTTTTTTTAAAGAACTTGAATATGTATTTCACCTTGTCTCAATCTTTGAAGATAACAAGTCTTTTATCAAAGAACTTGTATAAATATCTTATATAATAATATTTTATTAACAATCTCTATATGAAGAGTGTACCTTATCAATAATAATAATAATACATGACCAAGTGTATGTATGTAGACTGTGTATGACAATAATGTAGTACAATCATAAATACAAAGACAAAGATACAGAACAATGACCGAAAACGTTCGCGGAAGTCAAATAAACAATACAGCAAAAAGTAAAGAAAATGTTACACAAATGTGTAATGATGACCGCGAAAAATAAACAAGACAAATGGCAACACTGTTATAAACGAAAAGGTGTAAAGAAAAAAAACGGAAGGAATGAGAGAAGAACAGATACAAACAAAATTAATCGAAAATCAAAGAACAGAAAAATAACGAAAACAACACTAACTGATGTCGTCACAGCTAAAAAAAAAAAAAAAAAAAATAGCAACAAAAGTCGCTAGCAAATTTCAATTAAGAAAATTGCAATCCCTACAGAACGCTTACAGTAACCCTCGATTAAGTGGCATATTTACTGTAAGACCCACCAACCGAAAACCCGCAAAAAACACAAGAAAAAATACACAACAATAGTACAATTAACATAAATAGCAATCAATTCAATGTGTTGCAAAATAAAGCTTAGTCACACATGATATTAAAGTAACTAACTTGCTCCTTGCGAACACAGAAACAAAATGTCAAGCGCGCACTGAATGTCAAATCCACTGTAGCATAAAGTGGTATTCACGAACAAAAGTTACTATGACCTTCTCGACTTAGGACTTGCACATTGAATGTTTACAATTTCCACGTACTGTTTACAAACACTTGACCTCGAACAATGTAGCTTGAATGCTCGGGCGTAGAAAAGTCTGTTGTTGACTGAAACGTGTAAACGACCAGCGGTACCGTTTACAAAAAGGGACTCGACTTGCAGTTGTGGTCCACGTAGCAAATGCCTAGATGTTAACTTCAGTACTTGTCCTGTTGTGGTTTATGTAGCATTATAACATAAATGCTAGCACTGTTTATCTGGGTCAACAGTTGATGACCTATTTCTGTCCTGTTGTAGCCAAAACTTGCAAGTGTAGAATTAGCGATGTGTGTTACAGCTGTCCAGTGTGTAGCTTAGACCCACAGATCAGAAATGTAATGTGTACTTGTCCTTCTCACGCAAATAGCCCCATGAAATGTAAATTTCTGGACCACATTAATGTCATCAATAATGTTAATTGCTCGCTCTGTCCACAAGAAATGTATCAGAAGAGCCCACGTAACTGGTCCACCAAAAATGTAACTGTACTTTTTCTCTTGTTGAGGTGATCACTGGCCCAAGACAGTATACATGTTGTTAGGTGTGTAGTGCGAGCGGATGATGAACTGAGTGTGGGTGCGAATGAAGGCGCGAATGTGTTTAGGCTCGTATGTATGTAGACCCTGCAACCCATACACTCACATGCAGTAGTCAAGGATGCTTGGACACTGCAGACACGTTTCAAAACATTTATTGACGAGAACACACATGGTATCAACAGGAACAGTCATTGTAAACAAGGTCATGCTGACCGGAAATCGATAGGTATACATTAGGCATTCAGCAAGCTGGTAAACATTTGAATATTCGTGCATGGTCAATACAATGTTCTTCAATAAGGACAGTTCGTGGCGTCGCCCTGGGATTACTGACTAAACGCGTCAGATACCTTAATCACTTTGACACATAGGTGCAACTTGGCATTCCCCGCCAATTGCACATTATCAGGCTGTAGTATAATAGCCGAAAACACAGGCCTCGTTCTGACGTCGGCTGTGTACTTCTGATAAGCAGGTTACCATCAACCCTGCAGTAATGCTTATTGTAGACATAAATATGCCGCCAATCTGCGGCTCCCACAATATATCTTCGTCACTGGATTTCTGGATGGTATGAAGACTAATAGTCTTGGATGGCTACCTTGAGCACAACATATAAGTTCTGAAATGGAGGACCGGTGAGCTGCAGTTCACAGACTAGGCAATCTTCTAACATGTTCTGCTACCGAAAGCATAGTAATGGAAAAAGTCGGTATTACCTGTAACCGAGTCCACAGAACTTAACAAGGAACTCTGCTGTCATTCCAACGCACAGAGATTCACTGGGGAAAACTGCCAGTGCAGTCACTTCGAAGATTCTCCCCGAAAAACACAATGGACTCTCGTCCCTTCAGAAACCAGGACACTTCCCGGCTTGCCGGAAGTCTAACTCAACTCCCGCTTAAAAAAACCTGCCCATGGGCATACGCCCGAACTGTCTACCTTTGACCCTAAAGGTCAAACACAATGAATGAATAAACAAGGGAAGACAACCCCTAATCAACCTGACATCGCAGGTAAAGACACAATTATTCTTATGATAAAAACATAAGCAAATAACGTAGTGTTGGTAAAGTCTCTAGAACAAATTACTAAGATTGACAAACAAGGAAAAAGAAAATGTGTTAATCATGTTCAATCTACTCCAAAAAGTATTACGATAGGAGTCCCATCTTCGTAAGTAGCACATATGAAGACCCTAGCCCATTTGCAACAGAGATGAAGGAACGAACCTCTCACCTCACATGGAATATCCAATAAAGGAATCCTGAGAGTTTTTGCTGAATCAGGTAAAAAATCAGTGATCGTGACTTAACTCATGAACAGAGGAAGCATGTTCAGAAAGTTTTGTTAGAAATAACCCAATGTACAGATGTGCTCAACAGATAAGCCCAGGGTGTACAAACCAGTAAGAGGTACACATGGAAGTACTTGGAACTTTTTTTCACAACCAATATGTGTAAAACCGTACCCTAATTCCTTATTGCAAAAGCACAAGCCTTAAGGGGAATAGATTGACTACCTACTACAGGAGAGGATCATGCTCTAAGGCAGAATCAGCATATATTGCAAGTGTATTGTTAACCAGAAAGTCTAAGGGCGAAGGTACAGATTATGCATAGATTTTGTTTTTACATGGAAGCCTTAATGCTGTCCACAGAATCACAGGCTGATCCCTTGCCTGATACAAATCAGGTTTTTTCTCAGCTTCTTTAGCAAAGCTAAGTATTTGGTTCAAAAGTGGATCTGAAGTAAAGGAATATTATCAATCCCAGTAAAAGCTAATATTCGCAGACCGATGTTTGGCAATTCAATTACGTCCGAACGGGCATTATGAAATTTAATGTATTACCCTTTGGACTGAAAAACTGCCTTTCAAGCGTTATTTTATTCGTATATATGAGAAAATTAGCTGGAACCACTTAAAGAACCCCTCCATTTGCAAATTTATTCATGGGACCGATATCCTCATCTCCACAGGAACCTTTTGAGGAACAATTTATCGCACTCTCCATGGTTGGCATATTGAATAGACTTTAGAGGAGGCGGGACTGACTGCTCCGTCCCAACAAAATGCTTTATATGGTTGTCAGGAGTTGGGAATTTTTAGGCACACAACAATTTCCAGGGGAAATATGTCACCAGACCCCAAGAACTGTAGAGAAGTTGAGGAAGGCACCTAGAACCAAAGACAAAGAAAGATGTAAGAAAATCTGTTGTTTTCCTTGTGCGGGTTTTTACCAAAAATATATCCAAAACTTCAATACACTCTGTGCCCCCTCTAACTAACCTAACAAAGAAAGGCCAACCCGAAAATGTAAAATGGACAGCAGAATGTTGAGGAATGCTTACACAAAGTTGAAGCAAAAGCTCACAAGTAAAACCCATTCTGAAATTGCCAGATATAACCCAGGGGAGGTCTAGTTTATTTTGAGAAACGGATTGCAACCATATATTGGTTATTGGGGCAACCTTTACCTTGGCCAGAAACAGCCAGAAAGAACCTTTTCCTGTGGCGTAATGCCAGTCCGAAATTAAAATGCAGCAGAGTTGAACTAATCCCCTAACCATTGAGAAATAATGTCCCCTAGCGTCCACTGGTGGTGGTCGATCCCAGAAGTTTCAACCATAAATCATTAATACTCTAGGCCCACTTCACACTAGTACATAATGGTGATCAAACAGCCACTAATCCTTTTTAGCTGCGTCAAAAAAACTCAACTCGAGACTTTTACGATGGAAGTTTTATTATTACAACAACCCCATAATCCTTTAAGGTAAACTACATACCAGGGAAAGCAGAAATGTTGGTGGCGGAATTTTTAAGTAGACCCCACCCCCACTACAACCGGAAGGAGAGAACTACCAAATTAGTCTCGGCAAATTTTCTTTTAGGTCTACTGAAGCGAGCTAACAGCTTAAAGAGGAGGGATCTGTCACGTAGTGGGGAAAAAAAAAATACGCAAGACAAACTTCTTGGGTTGGGAATATTTTTTAAACCGACGCCGACGCGAGTGCCTCTCGCTAACAGTTTTTCCAGCGCTGTGTACTGGCTTACAAAAACGAAGCGATATTTGGTTTTGATGGCTGAACGAAAAAAATTCCCATATAAAAACCTAAGGAAATGATTCGGAAAGAGTTCCCCAAAATAATAGTATCCGTTTTACCCCAATACGGGAGAAGTCCACATTTATATTCCCCAAAATAAACAACTAATTCCCATACCGTTTGTTTTCAAAAAAGTAGAATAGAAGCCTTGAGAACAGACCACTTCAAAACATATTGTTGTCAAGTTAAGCCATACTTTGAAAAATTATATAACATTTCCTAAGACCCCACCCAATAGAGGAAATTATTGGAGGGAAAGAAGGCTGTTTGATGGTACAAATTAAAAGTAAGGGTATAAACCCACATGATTATCATACCACCCTAGATCAAAACCCCGGAAATCCCCCCAATTATACTAAATTATAAACCCCCCTCTTAATCATAATCAAATACACCCTCCCCATCTAATTCCCACACTCATACCTCCACCTCATCCTCTTTATAAAAACAAAAAAAAACTCTCCACCTCAAAATAACTAAAAAAGAAAACCAAAACCAAAACAAACAAAATCCTAAAATAATACATCACCCCAAACATCAAAAATCTACCCAAAAAAAAAAAAAAAAAAAAAAAAAAAATAACCAATCCTCACAACTTACTTACTCCCCCAACCCTTCCACCACACAATACCAACCTTCTCCTTAACATTCAACTCCCAATCCCCCATCAACCATCTAACCTCATTCTTTCTTCCTCTCAACTTCATACCTAACCCCCAATTACAATACACACAAAAAAAAACAATTACTAAAAAAACCAACCTCCCAACATCCATATTCCTATACCTAAAATTCATATCCCCAACCCCCCCTATCCTCCAAAACAACCCCCCATAACTCACCTTATCATCTTCCCCCTCTAATATTAAACACTATTCATAAATAACTACTTAAAAACACAATATCAAATACCCCCCTAATCCCCACATCACTCCCTTCCATTAAACACCAATTCAAAAAACTTAAATCTCCCCATCCACAAACTCACTTCACCCCACCCCCACCTAACCCCTTTACATCACTACCCTCATTCGATGTTACCAAACCAAAACCCAAAACTCAATACACAACATCGACCAACCAACATCAAAAAAACATCCCCACACCATCTAACAAAATAAACCCATACCATAAATACTTAACATATAACACACCCACAAAACAAACCAAATCCCATACGAACACTAAAAACCTCACTCAAACCAAAAAACAAAATTAACACAACCAAAAATAACAAAAAATCCAACACATAACCAACCCCCCCCCAAAAAAAAAAAAAAAAAAAACAAAAACAATAAAAAAACAAAAAAAAAAACCACAAAAAAAAACAAAACCAAAAAACCACGCACACCCCAAAAATAAAAATAACTAAAACAACCATAGCCTGATTATGTTTTAACCCGAACCTTTTTAAAACCCCCCCCCCTTAAACCCCCACTTACCCCCTTCCGAACTACTCGCTGGCTGTGGTCTTCATAACGAAAAACTGTATAAATAAAACAAGCCAAAACCAACAAAAATTTCAGGTTGACCTAATCACAAGCAACCCTAGTAGAAGAAAAACCACAACAACCAACCAACAAAAACAGGTTACCACACGAAAAATTGAAACCCTCGGAAAGAGACGAATCTGAAGGCAGAGAGGGGAGAAAGGAATCAACACCTAGCAAGTTCATTTCCTAATTTGTTTTATGCCGGCAGTTGAACTTTTGCTCAAGCCATCATTCATTTCTACAACTTCTGATTTATCCTAAAAGGGGTTTTACTGGTTCTAGTTTGGAACAGCCTGATCTGAAACTAAAAAAACATCCACTCGAACGTATACTGTGTGTGACGGAGTTTTCACGTGTTTTGGCTCCCAATCATTCCTTGGCTAGCCAAACATAAGATCCAAGAAGCTGTATGCCAAACTACCAATTCGTGTGTTTACCCAGACATTGTCCAGGACTGTAAAGCTAAGTCCTAAGTGTTATATTCCAAAAACCTTCTGTGAATCCAAAATGAGACCGTGTAGTGATGAAAAAGTGTAATCTGTGTTAACCCCAGTGCAGGAGCAAAAAGACATTAAGATTAACGTTAGACATGAAACTTATGTAAAAAGTTATAAATATTGTTTTTTTTTTATTTTTGTATTTTTTTCTCATTGTAATTGAAATTCTGTTGATTTTCAAAGGAGAAATAAGAAACTAGATGTACATTAATAAATAATTCAGTAAATTGTAATTTAATGACTTGTCAAGTTCTTATTGTTGACAGTTATATTTTGCTAGGATTATTGTTGTCACAGTATAGTTAGGTGACGGTAGCAACTCTAGAGCTCTTGATCTATACAAATTCCATCCACGTGTGCTCTTTACCTATAGTTATACCTGTGCCATCCTTACACCAGTGCTCTTCTCCGAGACTGGGATATACCTGTCTAGAAATAATTTTAAACGATTGTCTAGTCTTCTTCAATATAAACATCATGCCACTCTTATTAACCTCATTACGTCACACCAGATATGGGCAGTTGAACCTATTAATCTTATGGTTGAAAGCAGCGTTTTCTCGCAAATTAAGGCAAAGATCTTAATGTCAACCAGAGAGAGATGGATGAATGGAGAGAGGAAGCGAGAATTAGCAGAGTCCCTGTAGCTGCGAGGCTCCTCTTCTACTTCTTTGATCATATAGCCGGCCGACCGTCAAAGCTGATCAGTGGCCCATCACGCCTATGGGGCGTCATTGTAGGGCAACATCAAAAATTGATTACACTTTGCCTCGGATCGTGATGGCCATCCCTTCGTTACAGTGCCCCAACTCTGGTTCATTCTTTGCATCTCAGCCTCCACAGTCCTCCGCCAGGTTGTTTTTTTTTGGTCGGCCTCTTTTTCGTTTTCCTTCAGGGGTCCAATGCAATAGCTTTGTTCTTGTGCTTGCAATCGTGGGTCCCTCTTCTGCAGGACATGGCCAAAACTGGCTCCAGCGTATTGCCCAGCTATTGTATGGTGGTGCAATGTCCTCTTGGTTGCGCCCGAGTAAGGCAGATCTTGATTGGTGATGATATTCCGGCCCAAAAAGATTTCGGTGAATTTTTTCTTAGGCATCGGTTGTGTGAAAAGAGGACAATTTTTCGAATTTTTCCCTTTCTTTGTATAACTCTCTCCAGCAGTTCCGCACCATAAGAGACAGCACAGAAAGCACACAGCTCTGATATAATCTTAATTTTGTGGCTTGTTGCTGTATTGAGAGGACTTGAAGATGTTGTTTAGGCTAAAAAAAAGAAGCTGTTCCTTGCCTTTGTTCAAAAATTCTGTTTGTTTAATGTCCATTACATGCCCCCGCCGTCTGGTGTATACTATCATCCTAGGGTATGTGAAGGTGTCTGTCTGTACCATTGCCCGATTCCCTTGCTGATATGGGCTCAGGGTTTGCTCACATTGAGCGTCATGACCCTCTGACTTCTTTAAATTGAGGTTCAAGCCCACCTGCTGTTATTAAACTTATTAAGTCTATCCGTTTTTTCCTGGAACATAGTGGTTGATGTGAATGGTGCTAGTATGTGCAATGTCCATCTGCAACTTCCAGAATCTTCCAATGTAGAAAATGTAGTCCCATCCTTATTTCTCCTGGACTGCCCTCTGTTTGTCTGGCGCATCACTCCAATTTATGACTGTTAAAAAAAAGTGGTTGATAAGTGTGGTGGGATGGAGGGGGGGAGGCGAGGGTGGAGGGGGCCCCGGGAGGGTGAGGGGGGGGGGGGGGTCCCTGAAGGGGGGTGGGGGGAGGAGAATGATGTGCTACTCAACCGTTTTAAAATATTTTCCTTTTTTTTTAAATTTTGGAATTGTTATAAAAATGGTTTATCTAATCTTCTAGCCTCCAGGTTGGGGGGGGGGGGGGGGGGGGGGGGGGGGGGGGGGGGGGGGGGGGGGGGGTGGGGGGGGGGGGGGGGGGGGGGGGGGG